>JAPYZS010000848.1:0-44060 GCA_030522925.1 Trissolcus japonicus
CGGACACTACTGGCTATTGTCACAATCAAAATTTTTTCTTGCGCACTACTGACTAGTGCACGAGAAACTAGCCAGTGGTTTCTGATTTTTTCCGTGTATATTCCGACATATATTTTTGTGTATATGTTGACATATATTTTGTTCCGTGAGGGGCAGTTAAGGAATTGTCCGTTAACGATTTACTTTTTATTCTTAAATTCATATTTAAGTAATAATATGGTATAATTTACCTATCATCAGTTAAAATTAAAGGTTTTATACCACCACCAAAAGCAAAGAAATACCTTGATACGTTTACCTCTTTTTTTAATTTTTCTTTGCATGTATAACTAACCACACCCATCCTCCATCATCAGCAAAACTTGTAAAATTTTGATTCTTATTAAAAACTGCGAAAAAGAAATCGTGAAAACCATGAATGTCTTAAAAAAAATTTTTTTGTGTAAGCATTCTGAAACTATCTTTACAAGTTGCTTGAAATACAAAGTAATTTTTTATAAACGTTGGATGTACACATCCTTAATAATCCACCGTTGAATCGGGATGTAAAAACTGTAAAAAGTTTTTAGGTGAAAAAACTTCGGATTTATTTTTGAACAAAGTTCACTTTTATATGAACAGAGAGAACGTCGTGCATTATTCAAAAGCGTAGATTGTAGGAGATCCAATTCATATCACAGTCATAAGGGTTAATTAATTTTGATAGGCGGCTTGTCCATTTGCCAGTTTATCAAAATTTGAATCCGTACTCGAACTTGGGTTCAGGTGACGTCTCTAAAATTAATGCACCGCATATCGTTGCGTCGAGCGGGTTGCCGTGTGCGCCTCAACTTCCAAACTAATTGAGCTGCCGTGTAACCGGGCACATCAATATTTAATCGCCTTGTCGTTAATATTGCGATGCCCAATAAATTATTTTGCGAGAAAAATGTCTCCTCGAAGAATGTTCCAAGCCCGTCAATATATTTTCCGTCCTCGGGCGCATTTCAATCGACGAATCAACTCGGAAGAGGGTTGGGGAGTAATTCTTTAAATGAAGTCGTGTCACTTCCCTCGATAAAATTTCCTTCACGCCCCGCTAATCTTTTTCCTACCTTCATCATTATCACCCTCATGAAAACTGTAAAAAACGAAAATTTGAATGTTTTAAAATCTAAAAAAAAAAATTTGTAAGTTCAAAGGGTGACCCCCATCGTAGTGTTGGTATCAAAGGTCATAAGTCCAGCTGCGGAATTTCATCAAGCTTTACTATGATTTCCACATAGTTTGTGACTTGGTGGTCAGTGGGGATTTGGCATTTAAGCGGGTGTCACTTTGCGTTGAGTTTCAAGTGGCACGAACTTTCGAGTTCATACAAAAAAACGCGGCTTAAAAGCGAACAAATATCGCACGAAAGGTTTCCTTTCTCTTCATTTTGAGTTTGATGGAGCCGTCGATTGTTTTTTTTTCTTTTCTGTTCCCTGTCCCTTCTTTTTTTATTCAAAGCAACAGCTCTCGTTGCGGGGGGAGGGGGGCTCGATAATGCTTGTAGACTGTTTAACAATACATCCCGAACCAACTAACAAGCCGCGAAACTTCACTCCGCACAGACGAAAATATATTTTGAAAATATAAATAAAATATATTTCTTGTATGTAAAATATATTCCGGCAATAAGTATAATATTTGGTTTATATTTTTTTATGAATTTTATCATATAAATTTATGAAATATAAAATAAAATATATTTTGTATATAAACAGTTCATACACTGAGAAAAAACTTGTAATAAAAATTACTATAACATATAGTAATCGAGACATATCTTACACATTTTACGAATGATCCTATAAAATTCTTAAATTTGTTACAATAATTATGGTAAATGTTTCTATGGGATATAATAAAAATTACTATACCATGTAGTACAAAATATTACAAGTTCGTAGTTAAATTTTTTAATTGTTGCACGATATATCTGGATTGCCAGAAGTTATAGTAATTTTTATTATAAGTTTTTTCTTAATTTTAAAAGCGGCAATAAGTATAATAAAATAAAATATATTTTAGCAACTATATTTTCATCCGTAAGGGACCAAGTAACGATTTTCGCGCGTGCGCTTTTATCGATCGCTCGTTTAACTTTTCAATTTTTTTCTCTCCTTCGATTTGATTTTGAGTTCAATTCTTGAAGGGAAAGATCAATCTCTCGCTTGTTGAATTACGGCAATCCATTTTGAACTATTGGCAGGATGATGCCACGTTTCCTCTATTCTCTGCTATAAACCCGTTTTAAGAAAACGGGTTCATATGCCACTAAACCAATTCAACAGTGACAAATAAAAACAATAATGTGAAGTAAGACAAAAATGTTAACAAGTAATATTTAAAAAAAGATCGTTATAGAATCAAACACATATGTATATGTTTTCATCTTTTTGGAATTTTCCTCTGATTTTTTATCAACAAATTACCTCAATACTTTGCAGTAAAAAAAGAGAAAACAAATTGTTTTATAAAGGTATTTAAAATAAGTTTAAAGGTTTTTATGAGCTAAAAGGTAAAAAGAAATTCAATAAAAAATTTAGTAGCACGGGTTCGAACTCGTGCCCCTCAATTGTTATGATGAAATGCAGTCCTTTTACTCCCTGATCCATAGTCTTATTCTGCAGGACTAATGGTAACTATAGTAGTATTGGTTAGGGTGGTCCAAAAAATGGAAAAAATTTCAGTAAAAAGAGTGCACCCCCTAAAATGAAGGTACCTGTGGAAAAATAATTTTTGCCACAAAAAAACGAAAAAAAAATTGATTTAACCCGTGCCCCACGGCATTTGAAAATTAAATTTAACATGGCATTCTATGTCTGCTAGATTCGCAAATTTCTAACGCTGTTATGTTACATTATGAAATTTTATAGATGATGTATACAAGGGTTTTTGGGGTCGGAGAACACGAATTTCACGTTAAAAAATTTTTTTGACAATTGACCGCTGTTAAAAATGCTGTCAAAAATAATGATATGATTTATTTTCATAAAATAATGTGTTTTCATTGTATAAAGAGTTTTATACGTGACATCTGTCAAATTTGCTGTCAATAACACAAATTTATGAGATAAAATGAATAAATGTACGATATAAAGGATTTTTAGGGTTGCTGATCACGAATATAATGTCAAAACATGATTTCGACACTTAGCAGCTGTTAAAATTGCTATCAGTGTCACGAATTCATGTGATAAGTGTGATTCATAAATAAGTGTTTTCGTTGTAGATTATGTAATGAGTAACAAATTTCGAAATGAGGGGAAAGTTGGAAATAGAAAAATTGTAAAATAAAAATAAACAGTTGAAAAAATGTTGAATTTACATTTTTCTATGGAGCAAAGTCGATCGAAAGTTGAAGGGAAAGTAGATGAAACTCTTTAAACTTGACAGATGGCATGTTAAGAAAAGCTTTTCGGTTACGAGACAAGTTTCCAATCAACGAATTCGTAAAGAAAGAAAATAAATAAGGCGAGAGTTGGCTCGATCGAGTTGGTCTTTCTGTTTATCTTGGTATCGACTAGTTTGTCCCGACAGAAGGGAGCTGTTCTGTTTGGTGCTAGACCAAGTCGGTCGGAAATGTTAATCGTTATTTAGTCAACGTGTGAAGCGTCGGGTTCGCTCCGCTAAAATGAATCCCGCGAAAATCGTAAAGAAAAAAGCGCGTTAATTGAAAAATCCAAATCGAACCGTTTCGTAAATAAAACTCTCGTTTATGCTTTTCATTAAACGTCCTTCGGAATTGCAAACTGTTCGTCACGCTTCGCATATAATCGAAATCGCCAATAAGATTAAAGATCCGATTAACGGGAAATAGGTTGACCGTGCGGATCAAAAATTGAAATGAACAAAAAAAAAATAAATGATCAAATTTCAAATTTAACCCGCTCGCGCGAACAATCCTCTTTTGCTTTGAATCATTCATCATTGGAAAAAATCGTTTTGCAAAATTGAATTCGAATTAATTAATATATTTCGAGGACTTCAAACCGTTTTGCAAATTTTGCACCACCTCGGTCGTAGAGCGACCGAGGTGGAAAAAAACGTAAATAATCGTTAGGAGGTTAAAACCGCGTCAAATTATCAAGATATACCGTCCCTGCCGGTTGGCGAACGTGCGTGGATGTACAAACGAAAGCAATTTCATTCCACTTTGCTGTTATTACATCGATTGATGCATCGCTCCACATTTAATATTCAGACGATATATTTCATTTCGTTAAGTTGTAAATATTATTCGATGCTAATTAATCTTAACGTCATCCCCGGGACGGTTTGGGAAAAAATATTCTTGAAAATTTGTACTAATCAAAATGAGAGCGGCGTTATTCGTCAACTTCTGGAAGTCCCCGCTGAACAATTCGCGCGATACGAAAAGTGCGAACGACGTCGGCGAAAAATTTGCGAGAACAATTTAGTTTGAAATAGCGAGGAGGGATGTTGAAATATAAATGAACACTTTGCAAGTCGACTTATTTAAATCAGAAAATAGTGCCGGCTCAATTGCACGGCGGTCTTGAACATGCAACGACATAAATCTTCCCTTTTTTCTTCATTCTGCGTTCTACTCGTTCGCCCCTAGGATATGTCGCTTTCGCGCGCCAACGATGATCGCCGATTAACGACAAATTCAAATTAAGCCGCACTTCATCATTTCGGCCTGAAAATTCCTTTGTAAACGATTATAAGACATTTGCATGAGAAATAAATCTACGACGCTTCCGTGCACTGTGAATAGACTATTCCTTGTGATCGCTTAGAGCGATGCATCGTGATCAGCTTGTTGAATATGATTCTTGGTTTCGGAAGTTGAAAAGTTTATTGGAAAAAAAAAGAAAGAAGAAAAACGAAAATAAACACTCGTTTCACATCCTTATATCAGCCAAACTTTCAAATCTACCTATGTAGAAGTTTCCAAAATATATACGACTAATTGGATCATCTAAATATTGAATTGGGAAATGGCACAATACATGAATATACACAAGTCATGAATTTTCTGACAAAATTTGAAATTGATTACGTCTCGAATTGAAAATGGTAAAGCGTGTCCGCGCAATTGGTCACATGGCACATACCAATAATTGGAAAATATAGTTAATTATGATTTAACCAAGTACTGATTGATGTATAACCATTGAATCCCTGATGGAAAACAATTGTTCGTGCAAAAATGAACATTTACAGACTATTATTATTGTTGCGCCGAAGGACTTCCGCGTTCCGAATTCGAATTGTAGATGTCGCGATCGTCGGTTGTCATCGTTGTGAAATTGTTGTTTATGTCAGACGGTTTTAGTCTTTTTTTGAGAGCGAAAGCAAACGCGTATATTTAAAGCGCAAATAAAAAGTTCTCGTATTTTCTTTTTATAAAATTAGTGTTTTATTCCGGTCGCGCGGCGGGCAACCTTTTTTGCGAATGAAACACACTAGTTTTATAAAACACGAGCAAGCCATTTTATTCACACGTTCATTCATCCCCGACGCCAGAAGCAGACTGACATGTCAACCTCTCAACATTGACATCTAGACATGAAATTTGACGATCGCGACATTCGAAATCAAACCTTCAACTTTGCAACCCGCAGCATGTAACATTATTATTTAAAAAATACTATTTTTACTGTCTCGCTAAAACCCCTTTAAGCAATTGCAGTTTCGTATAGAAGTGTTGTTCCTTACGTTAGAAACAAGAAGATGAAGAAGACCACGATTCGTAACGTTCGTCCGCGTTCGGACTTGAATCCAAAATGAGTTTTTGAATTGGGGGGGGGGGGGGGCGGAAAAAAATTGAGTTACTGCTCGTCAACGTGACGGGAGCGCGCGACCGTTCGCGAGCCATGTGTGTGTCTCGCGAGGCGCATCTATCGGAAATAATGGCACGAACGAACTGCTGTCAGTTAACGCGGTTAGCGCGCCGTTTTCGTCGTAATGACGCATAGAACACGCGAAATTGCATTTGCAACTGTGCATGCAAATATCACGTGTTCGGCTGGCAAAAGTGTGACGCCGCTGAAACATTAATCAGGACAGCGGTGAAACTAATTATAATAATTAGAATTTTTTTATCTCTTCAGACATAAAGAGGGCAAAATGAAACTTTTTTTTCGTCTCCGTTCGATCGGAAACTTGAGTCACAGACAGGGACGGTCTTTGAGGAGCTTAGCGTCAGCGGAATTTTTTAATAACCGTTAAATCTAAATTGAGACTTAATCAGGCAAAATCGATCAAGAAAACAGAACGGAGTCCGAGCTTTCAATTCCCCCTGTCGATCTGGGATTCGAACGAGTTGCCACATCAACGTCCGTTCCATCTGAAATGTGATAAATGAATCTTTCGGCAGAGCTGAATCCCAATGAAAGGAAACCAGAGAGGGGCTTCCCTTCGAGAACGGCTCTTAATTTCCTGCAACGGTTGCAAACCGCGGGAACAGGTGAAAAACTGTGTTTTAATAAAACGATTCCTTAAATGTAAAAAGCGTTGCATGAGAAATTCAGCGCGGTTCTTCGATAACAATTTATTTCCGATGCACATTTCTCTCAATGAAGCAAACGGCAAGAGCCCCTCGGGTATTGCACTCGGGCCTTTGAAATTCGGACTGCGAAGACGCCGAGGCGGTTTGCTGGCGCAAGCTCCATTATGAGGGTGTTCTGTTCGTTTATGGGCTCGTATATCTTCTCGGTCAGGGGTGAGATGATTATTATTTTATAGATATAGTTACACTCGGGGATGCGCAAGAGAAACCGCCGCCAACAGTTCGAACAAAGTAAAACGAATTGTTCTTGATAAATAATTTACTCGTCCATCGACGCCGCGGAATTTCTCCTCATTAGCGCGATTCCCTTTGCACTTTTTTTTTCATTAAAATTTCACTTTCCCATCTCGCCACGAGCGAAAGAGGTTTTATCCTTGGTATTAGGTTGTTTATTCCAGTCCGAAATTAATGCCGGTAAGCAAGAATCCATAATCGTCGTACTCCTATTAAAATTTTATTCTGGCACGTTCAGATTGTATTCCGGGGCCTGGCATGGATCGCCGTGTTATAAAATTGGCCCTACATAAGCCCAACCAACTTTCACCCGTATTTGGTAAACAATATTGGCCCTGTATTGGCCCATACTTTGAATGTAATGCCTTGTCAAGATTGTGCTAACTGTTGGCCCAACATTGGTACTCTTTAGGCCTATGAAAGGCATACCCAAAAACTCTAATAATAACAAAACTAGTAGGATATATTATTTATGTTTACACTTATTCATTATAAACATTAAAAATATATAAACATTAAAAATATAATTTAATGTAAAAAGTATTCATTATGAGTGAGTTTACCAAAAAGCGTTAAATTTCAAATCACTTTGTGCTCAGTTTGATAAACAACTTAGCTTGATACCTCTGGGTATCGGTTTTGAAACCTAGACAAACTATAAAATTTTTTAATGGAACTTTTATGAAGATTTCTTATTGTTTTTTATGACTTTACATTATTGTAATTTAAATTATGACCTTAAAATAAATTAAAAATTATTTATTTAAATAATTTTTTAAGAGTTGGATTTTTATAAGGGCGCCCCTTATTAGGCCATAACCATACCAAGGGTCATACCAAGGGTCAAGCATTGCATTCATAGACGGGGCCGAGAAACACACAATGCAGGGCCAGTGTAACGCCAGTATAGGGCCTCTTGCCATGAATGAGTAAACCAATATTGGATCAGGAATAAATTTTTATTAGGTATATTTTCAATAAGTTGGAATTCTGGCAGCGGGATAGTAATAATTCGTTTAACTTAATTTATAACATGAAATTATTCTGTTAGGAAAGTTGATTATTACGCAATTTGCAATGTTCCTCCCATGTGGCTCTGAATCAACATTCAGTCTTGAAACAAAATTATTTCAAAACTGTGTTGTACGTAGAAAAACATACGAACATTTGAAAACGTGTGTACATATGAAAAGCAAGCACAAATCAGAGTCGCGAAATGTAACGACGAAAAAACGAAAACAGTTAACTGTTTGAGATGAATTTTATAAATAAAAAAGACGGGGTATCCAAGCGGGTGTTACGACCTGGTAACCTGTTTGTAAATCAATTTAGCTAAGATTTCAATGACCGTACGTGATGGCACCGCATAATTTATCAGACATTCTTTCGAGTTTATTGCTCAGCGTCACGCTCGTAAAGGTGCATTCGGTACAATCGTCTAGTCTGTGAGAAAAGCCACACCGGCATGAACAGTTAAGTTCGTTGCGTCCAATCTAACTGACTCGTGTTCTTTCATGTTCCTCTATATCTTTATCTACGCGCGCTCTTATTCGTGTCTTAGTTTCGTTATTCGTTATTCATCATTCCTCTTCGTTTCATTTTGTCTGCCAAGACAAAACTACCCAAATCACTCGTACCGAGACCGACGGCGCTTCGATCCTGCCGAAATAAATATTCGCGGAAATATATTTAGCAAGCTGCCTCATTAGGCAAAGAAGTCCGTTATTCAGAGCCCTTTGCAATCAACTGTTTTCTTTGCAAAAAGCTGTTGCTAGTCGGGAGTCGAAAAATAAGTTTTTGCAAAACTGCAAATACATTCTGTAGTAAAAATTTAACTAGGGCCCCTCTAAGGCTTGCCTGTCAAACAATCCGGGCCCTTTGAAGGTAATTGCTAGTCGGGAAACTGGCCCTCACAAGGTATGTGACGCTTTGCCCCATAAATACCTTTAAAGGCCCTGGACGGGCCCTGATAGGGATTGCCATTTTCAAAAATTAATAAACAAAAAAATGTTTAATTAAATAATTTATATTTTTTTGTAATTATTTGATTTATTTTAATTAGTTTGATTTTTAAAGCATTTATAAACTGAGATTTCTAATAAAAAAATCAGAATCGTTTTTTGAGGATACGAACCCAGGCCTCCTAAAGTGATAAGACGCTGTCTAGTCCACTGGACCACTAGGACATTTCAGTCTATGATACTTATCGGGAAACTCACTCATACGATACATGTATATTTTTTAAATATAAAAAGATATGTTTTTAATTATAAATTTGTTTATTATAAATCATATAAATTATTAGTTTATTAATACTGACAGAAAATCATTAAAAAATTTTAGTTTGAAACCCTTGACTTATAAATATGTTGTGAAAAAAAAACAATTAAACATAAAATACATATTGTAAAAATATTCAACAATCTGTAAAAAATCTGATGATTTTTATTATTTCATGATTTAATGATTTTATTACTTTTTATTATTATTGAAATTTCATTAGGGCTTATTAATGGCCCTTATTTGGCCCTTGTAAGGTAATTTACGGATCACACACCCTCAAAACGCCCGGATGAATTTATAAAGGACTTTTCACGGCCTCCTCAAGGTTCCCCCTAACAAGACTGACAACCCCTCTTATTAGGGCAAGCCTTTAAAGGGCCCTAAATATTAACAAGGCGTGCTAGGGTTAATAAAATTTACTAGGGTTAATAAAAATCATTGCTTAGGAGCGAGTTTCAGTATTCCCTTGTAAAGCATGCTGGTTATATGATTATGAATTTTGTTAAATATCAGTCGGGATATTGCAGCACATTTGAAGTAGCTCAGTTCAGTTTGAAATAATATCACCAAATGCGTGGCTGACTGTGTTATAATTATACTGTACACTGGCAGGAACTAAAACCTCGTCAAATCCCTTTTGTATTAGCGTTTTACTTACTTTACATTAAATAATTACAAGAGAGTAATCGTTGAAACAGAAATTTATTATATTTGTGTGAATAGTAACTAATCAAAACGATTTTCTTTTTTTTCGGATTTCAGGCATTCCTCGAAATGGAAAATGAAACCGTCGCTAGCACAATGGTAAATTATTACTCGTCCTGTACTGCTCAGCTGAGAGGAAGATCGGTCTATGTACAGTACAGTAATCATCGAGAACTGAAAACTGACCAGGCACATGGGAACGCAAGCAACAGTCCTACTAATGTTGTTGCGAACACGTCTAACGTAAGTTGCAGCATTTTTTGTGTTAATATTTAAAATTAAAACTACAAAATTTGATTGTCCAACATTGAATAAAGCGAATGTTTTGTCGCAAACTTCAAAATTTGAAACGGATTATCATTATCGGGATGATGATAAAGAAAACGCTGAGCGTAGTGTTGACTCGATTCAAGTGAGTCATTTTTTCGAACATGGGCAAATAATTAAGGGACATGGGCATTTCGATCATTCGAGTTTGTCCGGACAATTATAATCTGAAAAAAAACGATTCTGAAATCTGATTAAACGAAAATGAAGGTCAATTGAAGGGTCGGAAGCGAGGCATAATTTATAAGCGTTTGCGATCGTTGGGGGTGGTGAGGATTATACGAGCGACGTGCGAGTGAGACGTTGTTGTCGTGCAACGATCCAGAACAATGTTGTTCGCGCGAAAAGCAGTGCAGAAAAACAATGTACCCGGCACGTCTTATCGAAACAATGTAGCGTCGTACATCACCGACGACGCCTTCCATTAAAAATATTACACCATCTTGGCCGCGCCGTGACCCCTTTGCCGCGCTCCTCGTCCTCGCGTCGGACTACTCTTACAATCTACGAGCTAACTCCGAGCAACAATGCCTCCATTGTTGAATGTACATCCACGACATTGGTTCCTGAAATATGCATGATGCCTTAAGACTATGAGTCGCGCATCCCTAACACCACCCATTGTTTCGCCAGAGATCGCTCCTTCGACACCGTTTTTCACTCCCTATCACACCCCACGTCGATTCGTCGAAAGATTTTTGTAAGGGTGAATTTGCAATAAATTATACTCCATAAAAAGTCATAGTTGCAAATTCCGGCATTCAAATTTCTTAATTCGATGGAAGCATTTCCTTTAACATTGGTAAACAAGAATAAACTAAAAATTATATTATGTAATTCACACTGAGAAAAATCGAAGAAGTTGGTACAACAGAAAATTCAGTTGACATAAGTGATCAACAGATGAAATCAGTTAGATTAACTAACGTCAGTTGACTGAAAAGAATTTGATGTTACCCGGTAACAACAGATACAGACTAATTTTCTTCCCAATGCATCTTTGATTGGATTTTTGATCAACAAGTTACCTTAATAATTTGCAATAAAATAACAAAACATTTTAATCGATTAAAGTTATTTTTAAATTAGGTTAAACTTTATATAAAAAAATTTATAAAAAAAGTTGAAAAAAATCAAGTACTAGGATTAGAACTCAATTAGTTGTCATCGGCGAGGTCATATAGGAGACTTAGACTAAAAAGTATCGTATTTGATAGGAAAAAAAACTAGTCGTCAGATGGGTTACTTTAAAAGCCTAAAAAATAAATAGATAGATAGGAAAAAGGAAAGAGAGTAGAAGGAGAAATAGAGAGAAAGGAAAAAGGTGAAGTCAGAAGGCCTCGCATAATAATAATATAAACATTTGATCGTGTAAGAATCGTAGTATGCGTAGAAGTTTTGCATACATATTTAGTAAAAAAAAATAAATACATTTCTCTTGTTATAATCTTTGGAACAATGTTACACTTAATCTAAGTAACTTAACAGAACTGTCTAATTTGTTAAATATTTATTATCGCAAAGCAGATAAAGAGAAGGGAGGGGGCATCTATCCCCAGAGCTATCCAACTCCTCTGATCGAATGAAGAACAGTATAATCATTTCACTTCTTAATTATTTCATACAAACTTTAACTAACCAAGATGTTTCATTATAAATTTAGTAATGAAAGAAAAATTATATTTAAAACCTTGCACTTGGAAAGATTTTTTTTAAACTTTATAGAATTTAATTTTTAAAAACTACCCAGTATTAATCAAGAAGATGCTTGAATTGAATGCTTTAATTATGTCTCAATTACGTTCAAAGAGGAGGAAACTCCATATCATGTCTTGTGTGCGTGCACAATCCTGGTAGCCGCGAGATGGAAAATTTTTGGGAAGATCCAATTAGAAAGCGATGAAGGGCTAGCCCCGGAGAAACTACTAACTTTCTTAAAGTGGGTGGGAATCGGGGACTAGTCCTAGGATTTTTAAGTGGGGGGGATAAGTATACAATGGCGCAAGCTAAATGTACCTGAGTTATAACACCCCACTAGACTGTCATAATAATAATACGTTCAAAGTATAATTATTTAATTCTTTCTAACGACCTAATGAATTTGTTATGTAACTTAGATTTAAAGAGTCGAACGGTCAGTGAGCGTGAAATTAGATCTGAATTGAACGGTCTGAGAGCGAGGCGATGAATAAATGGGAAAAGGGAAGCGTCCAAAAGTTTGCCACATTTTAGTCACCGGCAAGGAAATGTGTTCATTTTCTTTAGCATCTTCCGTTTGTTCTTAATGAGTTATAGTACTTCTAATCTTATGTAAAACTAACGACGAAGTTAACAAACTTGGTACTGTTCTTTTAATACTTTCAGCTTTATGTTGGAAAGTGCTGTATAGAGGAAACTTGATCTCCCTTTTTGTATTAATATAATGATTTACAATCAGTTTACCGGTGGCAAAATTTTCTTCGCTCGAATCTAAGAAAGGTCGTGAAAATTTTACAGAATCATGCTAGCTCGTAAAATGTTCTCCAACTCCTCGTCCCACCCCCTCTGTTACGATTGTGCAATAGAAAAATGAAAAAAATTGTGTTTCAAAAATGGCAGAGAACTCGCGCACAATAACACTCGCGCGAGATTGAAGTGCGAAAAATTAAACTTTCGCAGATATTAGGGAGGGGGATGAATCTTTTAGTTGGGAGGCGTTAAACGGCGGGCCGTAATTTGTGAGTCGTAAGCTCACTCGTGCATGGTTATAAGAAGGCGATTTTTTTTACTCCCTCGGATAACTAAATTTTCGGGCGTTTCACGGTTGTGCAATTTTCGTGAGTGTCCTGATAAATATTTGATGCCGCTCGCACGTGAGATCGCGCACCTTTTTCGATTTGCCAAGGCTTGAAGGTTTTTCACTCTTGAAATACATCACCGCGGCTGGATATCTTATCCACTTTGCGATCTCAGACACGATTCAAAATTTCAATTTCTGCCTTCCATTAATTGACTTTATTTCACTCGGCAGTGCTCGAAGGTTTACGAGCGAAGGCGCTGCCAGTGGAGTAATCGACCTTTAGTCAGACACGACTTCCAATTCTCTCAAATTCCGCTCGTCAACATTTTATACCTATTTTTTTTATAAGCATGTGTTCCGCGCAACAATATCGAAGATGGAATGAGTTCTTTGGTACGAAAATGTTTGCAGCTTGGATTGTCCGTGTGAAAAAAAAAATCTCGTTAAACCGATGTTTTCTTCTCTCATAAAAAAAAACACGACGAGCCCAATCAACAGAGCTCATTTATTTAATGGTTCAACCGAATTATTATCTGCAAGTTGCATTTCAGAATGTTGCCAGGTACAACATTTTTTATCTGTGATGTAATATACGTCCAGTTCCTAAGCTTTTAATGGCGATTTTGCTTATTCTGAAAGCTCCACTTCATTTAGTTGATTAAAATTTCATTGTACACAAAAAAAGAGTGTTTCCAATATTAATAATGAAACGCAGTTTCTGTTTATCTTTTATATTTATTTAATGAACAAGCAGTTTAATACATTTTGTACTGACCATGTATTTCGATCAAAGAAGAAAAGCATATACTTCGTTCAAAAAGAATTTCGCTTTGTATTAAACATTTCCCACCTCTTAGCGAGTACTTCTTGGTTAAATTTTATTTTTTATTTAAATTTATTTTTATTTTACTTATTATTATAATTTATAATTATTATTTTTTTATTCGGAGAATCAAAGTTAGAAAGAAGATGGTTCAATAGTTTTCGAAAATATCCGTTTGTTCGAGTGCAAATGATTCAAAAAATCATTGTTAAAGTAACTTTACCGTTGTGCTCTCATTATTCTTCGCTCAACATCGCGTTCAAATGAGCGGACGCCTTGCAAATGTTTTGCGAAGTTCGAATAAACGTTGTCATGATTTGACAAAAGCGTAGTTGACAGGCCTCACTTTCTCAAGGTTGTACGCTTCATTCGCCCGTTCTCGTTTATACGTTCGTTCGTTACTTCTCGAATTAATTTCATCGTCGAATACGAGCGCCGACAAAGTTTACGACGTACTAATTAATTAGACTGATAAACGAGACGTTTCGTCGAATCGCGAGATACGCTGGTGCGGTCTTGGTTACGTTCGCTGATTAATTTCAAATCTGCAACCCCCGGCTCTGCGCCCATTTTATATAATTTTTTTTTATTTTCTTTTTATCCGTACTAGTTTTTTCCCCATCAAAGTGCAACAAAAGTCTTGCAAGCAATATCGTAATTGTTATCCCGTGGCGTTTTTGTGAACTGACACATACAACGCAGCCGCGGTGTTTTCAGTGTTTACAGGGTCAGATTATAAGCAAAAATGGAGAACTGAAAGGATTTTCATATTACGACACTCCCTTTCGGACTCTTGGCGGAATTAGCTATCCGACTAATTCATCTTATCCTTGGGGAAATCGCTTAATCCTCAAAACTTCATTGTTGAAAAATTGCTGCAAAAAGCGCTGGGCGACCTTTAATGCAATTTAGTTGAGCGAAATAAAGGGGCAGAGTGAAAAAAAAAATAATAAAACAATCGCTCGCTGCGAATGGAACTGGAATGTTGGTACAAGATTAGGCGAGGTTTTGTTAACATGAGTTTCTCTGGCAGGACGAGTGAGCTCGTAAAACAGAAAAGGATAACGAATTGGTAACGATAACAACCGACAAGACAGTGACAATTGAGCTCGAAGACTCGCGACAGGCGATCATAAAACATTGCACTATACGAAGCATTCGTTTTAATCACGCTACTACTAAACTCCGACAACATTAGCGGAATTGCTGATGGATCGAAAATGGTTCCTCCGGGAGCACCAAAATTATTAAACGACGCTCTTATTCGTAACGTTCCAGTTTTAAGTCTTCCTTTTTCTTTATTTGTTTGATTCAATTTTTTTCAATCGGAATAATTTTTGTTCAGAAACCGCGCACCGGATGAATAATATTCATCCGAATAATGAAAAGGAATGTATAAAAAGACTAGGATAGATGAGATAGAATCAAAATTTATCGCTCGCAGAGATGAGGAACACTTGAAATTGAAGATCTCTATTCATGAAATTCAGCGATAAAACTTTGACGGCTCGTTTGATGGAAAGCTTTATTTTTAAAGCAAAGAAACAGGATAAAATCCCGGCCGAGGTTACAAATTTAGATTACCCCAATGATTTGCTGCAACTGGAAGCTCATTGGGGTTTAATAGTTTTTGAAATTTTACGCTCTGCGCCCTCCTCCTTAAAAACACTAGGAAGATCGCTGAACAACATCTAGCGAAATTTGTTGAGAAAAAAGTCGTTATTATAATAATTATCTATAATAATAATCTTTCATTTCAAGAGATATTTTAAGATATGAAATTTCAATTAAAAAATAAAAGTCATTCCATTTCTAACATTTTTGATAGTAAAATCATGAAATAATGCCTCTCCGAATACTTTGTTTTTTATCCTCTTTAAGATTTAACTGTCAATACCTTGGCTTTGCTTTCACATTTTTAACTAAAAATTACCTTAATAATTTACCACAGATGACATCCTGACAGCTGTCATTTCTAATTATGAGTTTATTCTTAGTCGCAAATTGTAAATTTCCGTCCGAAAATCGTGTGTAATTTTTCACGAATTTTTAACATCGAGCAGAAAAGCCAGAAACTTGTTTCGAATGCATGCGGGACTTAAATTATTCATCGACTTATGAAACAGACTAAAACATTGCTCTTTAATAATTAACCAAACGGCAAACAATATCAAAGAGTAGATTTCATTATTTATATATAACCAACTTGACGCAAAGCTGCTTTCGAAAAAAAATTTCCTGTCCCAGCAAATAGTACTGCTTTTACCATCAAAGGGGGATTTATCGAACAGCAAAACCGCAAATTTTTAATCCGAGTTGTATATTTTGTTTGCTTTTCTATTTCATGTAAATTGTAATTCTTTTCTAGAACGCTGTTCAAACACAAGGACAACCGGGTCAGGTTCAAGGTGATGCTCAGGGTGGACCAAACACGGTGTTGCGGGTCATCATCGAACACATGATCTACCCTATTTCTTTAGACATTCTTTATCAGGTAAGCGAAAGATTTTTTATTGAATATTTAGAAAATTCACAAAATATATCGCAATTACAAAATGTTTAAACAAAGATATGTTTTAGTTTTTAATTAAATAGTGGATCATCTTAATTTTTGAGAAAAAGTTGAAACATTTGTATTTGAATTTACATAATACGAATTTATTATTATATTATTAATATTAATATTATTATTATTATTATTATTATTATTATCATCATCATCATCATCATTATTATTATTTTGATGTCGAGAAAGTTTTCGCTCATTCTCGCTTTATATACGAAGAAGTTTATAACAAATGTTCATTACACGTTGTGTAAGTCAAACATTCGGTAAAACTCGTCCAAATTTCAGTATTTTTTGTTGAAATTTTATCGCAAAGTGGTGAATTTTGACTATTGTACAATTTAGTAATTTCTTATGAACATTTTTTTCTCAAAGTTAAAAAAACGAAATTACATGATATGCAAAAACAATGCTGCACAAAGAGAAACTCTATTACGCCTGTAGAATATCATCGTAATAGACAGTTTTTAATTTATATTTTCATAAAAGTTGGTCTTTATAATCGGCCGTTTTTATTTACTGCGAATCACTGCGAGGTTTTTTCTCACAATTTCTTCAATCACTCAAATGTGTTTTTAGAAAATTATTCCAAACGAGGATAAAATAATTATATCTGCCTTGGAGATTATAAACTCCATTGTAGCTAAGTTTACAGTGGAAAAGAACATTATTGAATTTCCATTAGAACGTTTCGTCTGTTACAATAAAAGCAATTTAAATCGACATCTAAACTCATCCAGTCGCAATTTCAGTTTACACCGATAACTGTGGGTGAATTTGTTCGTCGAGAACAATCGATCGATGCTTTAAAAATTGAAGTCTATGTTTTTATGTCATTCGTATTTGAAGAATAATGAATATTTATTAATCTCGTTGACATTGATTACAAACAATCGCCGATTGCAGCTAACTACGGGTATAAAGTAGACGTTATATTACCGTTGGAGTATTAGTTGACGATAAAATGTGAGGGAAGGGGGAATGGTTGCAAAGTTTAGGGTAGAACGGACGAGATAAAAAAAAGTTGAGCAATTTTTTGACGTAAATATGTAACGCTGCATTAGAATATCTTCGCGCAGGAGTGACGAATAAATGAGCTTGAATATATAGTGCTGGCTTTATGCACCTGACGCAGTTTCGCCTTGGACTTAAGTCGAGACATTTAAGGAATTATGCGTTCGAATTTTTCATCCCTTTTCATTATGCAATCATGAAATGACCGTAACTACTTTCATCTTTATACGAAACGTAAATAAACTGGTGTCAGCGCCATCTACGTGGACGGATGGCGCCATCTTTGAGGATGTATTTGCA
The DNA here is from genome assembly GCA_030522925.1 of Trissolcus japonicus. Lineage (NCBI taxonomy): Eukaryota > Metazoa > Arthropoda > Insecta > Hymenoptera > Scelionidae > Trissolcus > Trissolcus japonicus. The sequence goes on from JAPYZS010000848.1 coordinate 17,591, forward strand.
TTTGGGCGCGGCCATGTTGAATATGAAAGCGGAATTGGTAAAAAGGATGAGGGCGAGTCGATAACGTATTAGGACTGGATGTAGGTGCAAAATCGAATAGACGCAAGGAGAATATAACGGGAGTGGTTCCGGTTTGAGTTGAGTAAGCTATAAATTTTTAACGCGAATGTACACAACGTCAGCCGGTGTCGTCCAACGTGCTAACCTTACTTAGAGCAGCGTCAAGTTTAAATGAACCGTGGCTGGCAGCACACAACCGCTTATCCGTTTAAACGACTGCAACGAAACCCAATCGTGGCCGATTTCGTATATTCCACAAGGCTCGACAGTTTCCAACTCATCAACTATTCAGTTTTGTTTGCTCAAAGCCCGGGAACGCGCTAAATGAAAAGTTTCATAGATACAATTGACTTCGACATCGTTCTGGTTGATCATTTCACCAAACTTTTTATCGTTTCGATGCTCGAGATTTTTGTACGATACATTTTAGTGAGCACTATAATATCTAATAAACTGGAATATATGCAACCTAACAAGGTTTTCGAGACGCTAATGGCTACGAGGGTAACAACACTCCGTGTGATTATCCGCAAAGTCGACAATTCGACAAGCACTGTTGCGGAAGGATGCATTAAATCGGTGGCTTGTTTACCATGCTGTGAATGTAATCGGTTCGATGGATTATCAAAGCGGATGAAAACTTGCTTAATAAAACTGATCCAAAAGTACGTCTTACGCTGATGGAAATTAGCATTCCTTCTAATAAAACATTTATTATTGGTGCGAAAAATACTTGAAAATATAAAAATTTATGACCAAGTTATATTCAAGAGAAAAAACTTTTTTTCGAAAAACGCGAGTTAATAATAACAAGAAGGCAGAAAGGGATGATAAATAAATTTAATTGAGTGTGCCGTTAGGCGGCATTAAAGTCATTTGATATATTGCAATTGTGTTTAAATCGACGTCGAAAAAGTTGGGAGCCATTGTAACGTGTGTTTATGGCGGGCGCTGCGCTAACGCACCGGGGGCCTTAATAAGACGAGATTTAGGGCGTCTCAGGTGCCGACTTAATGTCACCGTCAACTCAGGTTCGGTGCGCCAACCAGGCTACGTTAAAAGCTCCTATGCTATACGCTCATATCGCCCTTTGCGTGATCATGTGCCTACTTTAATACTACCAGCGGAAAATTAAATTGTCTCACTTTGCGACAATATCATTTATACTTTTCTCGTTTGAATATAATTAGAATTTTAAATTCGTTTAATTAATCGAACAGTTATAAATATTTGTTTTTTTTTTCTTGATATTCAGGTTTGTAGGACTAAGTTCGAAGTACTAAAAGAAAGTCAGTTCAGATTTTACTTCGTTTGGTGGAACTGTTAATCGATCTGGGGAGTTGAATATGGTCATCTAAAATTTTACAAATAAACTGAAGTTGAATAAAGTTGGATCAAGAAAATTCACGTTCTCATTTTTCTTAATTCAGCAAATTTATCGAGGTTATTTAAATCCGAAAATAAGTTGGAAGAAAAAATATTTTGTTGAAATAAAGCGAGCTTTATTTTAGGAAAAAACAAAAACTAAATGAAAAAAAAAAAATTAAAGATACCATCATTGAGAATCGAACATCTAAACCTTTAGCACCAATCTTGACTCATTCAAGCCGCAAGGCTATCGAAATAATCAACAATCAGTTGCTTAACTTCAATAACGATTTAATTGCATTTCAACCTATTCATGAACTTGAGTCAAATCCGCCGGATACTTGATTTCAGAGGTGATTCTAGCAAGACATTTAAAGTAGCATTTGTTCAAATAACAATTAGTTCTAAAGTTCGAAATTTGTATAACCCTTTTTGAAACCTTCTAATGATTCAATATTGTATGTAATATTACTTTTTTAATTCATCATCATAAAATCATCTTTAATATAAATTTTCAATTTTAACAGTTAAGAAGATTATCGTAACTAGTTGAACTTTACCTATCAATTTGATAATAGCAGTTTTCTTGTCAAATTTTTAAGATGACTGAACTAAAAACTCGGAATTGGAATAGCTGAAGTAATATACATCAAGCTTTGTGTCAATTCTTATTTTTAACTGCATTAAAACCCATAAACATCATCATATAACGTGCCAATTAATTGCTTTATTGTTATTGTTCGTTATTACATTATCGAGCTTGCAAAGCACTCTCGCGACATAATAAGCACTATAGCTGATAATCAAACACGAATTCGTAGCTGTTATGCCAATCAATATATCAGTGTTTCGAGGTGAATTGGCTAGTAATACGTAATACCCTGCATACAATTTGACAAATTAGCAAAGAATATGTAGTCACAAAACTAAAAAACTAAAAAGCTAAAAAGCTTTTTAATTTTTAATAAACTGCAGTAAAGTTTATGAAAATACATATTTAGCTGAATGAATCTACAATATCAAAAAACCGTAAAAGAAACCATAACTTTAAGAACACAAAAATACGTTGCCGAGGATAACTTGGAAATGCAAAAAAAGTGATTACTCTCAGCGGGACTATTAATCCTCTATTTGCGCCTTCTCCCATTCAGAATCTCGCGTGGGAAATGGTTTCCTTATCTGTTAGACTGGAACAGCTGTTTATCTGCATTCAAAAATTCTCTGTGAAGTTAATCTACATATCTAATGGGTTACTTTTTCTACAGCAACTGATTTCTAGCACCTGGTCGAAAAATTTGTAGAGCTTTTCAAAATGAAATTGAAGGCACTATATGAGGGTTCTTAAATCATTATAAATGATTAGCTTATTGGTGCGGTCAGTACTTCGTTGAATTTTGATGGTTCGAATAGCACAGATGTATCATTAGATAATTCTCTCTAGTTCACATTAAAAACTGCAATTAAATTTCCAAACAATTAGTGTTTGTTTTTTCTCGTATCCTTCTTTGCATCTTGTCGCATTATATAAACAAAGAAACAGGTGTTGCGAGACCGAGATTTTCTACACAAATATCTAGAAAAGCAGTGCAATGCTGTCAGACAAGCCGAGCGAGCAAATAAAATATTAGCGATACTTTGTTTTTGCACAGCTTCGCATGTGTCGGGGTTGTTTACGTGACACAACAGCCATAGCCACGCTATTTGGCTGCATGTATAGGCGAGCGCGTGCCAGAGCTGATTTCCCCCGGGATTTACAGTATGGGCCACCGCATATGTTCTAACCGACCCTCCACAGAGAAGGACAGAGAAATGAGAGAGAAAAAATAGCACGCACTGAAAAAAAATTCATTGTGTAATATTGACATCGAAAGTCAACAGGAATTTATACTGCTAGTGATGCAAAAATTTATTCGAATACTACTGAAATTGTAAATCATACATATTGCCAATCAATTACCAATTCAAATGATTTTAAACTAAAAAAACTGGCAGATTTAACTCAATTTTGAATAAAAGCTAAAAATAATGTCCGAATATATCATACTTGATTTTATTTAAAATATTTCTTTATACTGTAATAATGTGAATGGAGATTGATGATTTTTCCATTTCTCTTAGTTTTGTGGAATCTTATGGAACTGTCAATGGATCTGGGGGGGAGTTAAATATGGTCATCTAAAACCAAGTTTACATTGAATGTATATCCATTTATGTTTTTTCTTAATTAAAGCTATTTTTGGATCGTATCAAAGTTCAAGAATAGGTTTGGAAAATGTTTAATCCATTTGAATAAGGTATATGTTTCAAAAAATTTTAGTAGAAAACAAAAAGTTTAAGAAAGGCGGCCATCATCGAAATTTGACCGCTCAATCTTCCACGCCAAACTTAAAATACTAAGCCAATCAGCTGTCTAATCATTCGACATTTTTCTGTCGCTTAATCTGGGGCATGCGGTACAGTCAAAATTGCGTATTTCAAATAATAATTAATTATATTAATTTGAACATTTTATGATTAATGCTGTAATATGTTGTTAATGTCTGTCTAATAAATCGCCTCATACCGCTTTTAAAATTATTTTATGCAAATTTGTAGCTTAGAAACAAATTTCATCTAAAAGTCAGAATTTATTTAAAATTAAATGAATTCTGGTTAAACAATTTGGCCAAGTATGAAGAAGTTTCAAAAGTTCGAATTCGAGATATTTGATTTTAAACTGTTGTAAAAATGCATGCCACATATATGTATATATTATATATAATTTTGCCCAATTTCGAAATTAAATATCAGAGCTTAGAGGTAGTCAAATTTTTTGAAACTTTGGCTTCGCGTTTATATTAATGGATTTAGTACACTGAAAAAAAATATTACACTGTCATCAAGTACATAATATACTTGTGAAAATCTACTTAAATTAAGTATATTTCATTTGAATGAAGTTTATTTTTACTTTTGTCAACTCGTTTTGACTGGAATGAAGAACATATATTCTTAAATGTATGTGAGGATATTTACTTCTTAATTCAAGTTAAATATACTTGATTCAAGGTAGCATTTTTTTCAGTGTATTAAAAATTACAAAAACATCTGACTATTTCATGATATTGTATGTCCCCCCTTAATCTCCGACATATGAATGAGAGTTCATCCAAATAATTAGCCGGACAATCAGAATTCAAAGAAGCATTGATAAGATGATGAATCAGCGGGAAAATTATATCGACGAATAAAGCGGGGCACATGCGATATTAATATGACCAGCAAGAAAGGACGGATAATCCATCTTGTATTTGTCCGGGCAAAAGAAGCCCATTGTCGTGGTGGCCGATCTGGAAGCTTGCACCTGCTCCTCATTCAATTAATCAATCCTATAATTCAGCCGACCATCCGCCAGTATCACAAATAAATAAGTTGGCCTCGCGCGGTTACCTATAATTCTTTTACTACAACTTTCCAACTCCGATCGATCATGTCTTCGCTCTCTCTCTCTCTCTTTTTGTCCTGCCTCTGCTTCTCAAACCTTCAAATTCTTTTTTTCTTTTCGTCCGGTTTTTTTGCGGTACCGAGCTTGGGAATTGTCTTGTAATTCAGTTTACCTCCCTTCAACATAAAGTGTTGTCGCCCGGGCTTCCTGAAAGATTCATACCAGTTCATAAATAAATGCATGGTCAAGACTTTCCGTGCACACCGAAGCGACCTGAGAAGAACGAAAAATGGAGGGGACCAATCTGATCAAGCCCGTCTAATTTGATTGTTCCAACCGTCGCTCCAACAAATCGCAGTTAAGCTTTCGCGTTTTCATAATCCCTCATGTTTTGCAGAGTTCGTTGTTTTCCCTGTCCGTCATGGAAATGAAAGTTAAATAACGTTATATATCGTTTGCCGTGTATGCATTGCGCTTATTCCATTAATTATTCTAATTCATTAGGCCAGTCACCCAGGGCGATATTTTACCTCCGATGTGCACTTTGCCAGAAACGAATCAGTGTATTATGCAAATGCGCGAAATCGAACATCGCCTTGGGTGAAATGATGTTGGACGCAAACACTAGGCGCGCTGCATTTTCAATTCGTCAAATTAACAGTTTGTTGTGTATATAAATGTATGCTTTAGTTATCATGATATAGAGGTTTCCCATCTCGACTGACATCGTTTGAAAAATAATCATGGCCCCTTTTTTTCGGGAATAAATATCGGTGTAAAGTTGCACCGACATAGAACCAATGAAAAGGTCTGATTCCGAGGTTTATATTGGGCGGGAAATTTGAATTCAATGGAAATTATATTCCAGAAAATATTTTTAATTAGATTTAAAGTTGGTGTTGCATTTTGTACTATGAAATAAATATTGAATAATATTGAATCTGAATATAAAAATACTAATACGTGTTTCATTTGGTTTTGTTTCAGATATTCACTCGCTTTGGCAAAGTTCTGAAAATTGTTACATTCACAAAAAACAGTGAGTACATTATCCGTTCAACAGTCGACGTTCATTTCACAACATTCTTTGCGTTATATATTTGAAAAAAAAGCAAAATTCCGAACAAAGTTTACGAAATTTATGAAACAAAACTTTCATTTTTTTTTGAAAACATAATGCCGACCATGTTCCCTGATTTTCGAAATGACGCTGTGAAACTTTTAATAACGTCGTAAATTTTTTACATTCTCATTGCAAAAAGTTGATCTCTTTGAAACATCATAAAACATCCCGAAAAGAAAAATGTCTTTTATTTCTGTCGCGTTAATTTTTACGTCATTGCTGTAAGGCACAAAAGAACCCAATAGCATGACCGAAAAATGAACAATATGAAAAGGCAAAAAAAGTTCGGGGGAGAAAAAAACAGAGTGCGATACACACCGGGGAGTTTTTATCGCAACATGGCGTCTGTCGCGATAAAAGATGGCGCACGCGCGCATTCGAATACCATGTTGCACGTATAAATGGAACTTTTGAATATGTGATAAGAAAGCGATACACAGCGCGGAGCAACGATGTACAATCGAAATGCATTTGCCGCGCACACCCACACATATGCGACCCTTCGCGCATAAATTCTTAACGCGTTTTCCACCAATGTGACGTGCGCAACGTAAACCGCTCATGTTCCGGGTGCAGTCAAAATGTAGCATAAAAGTAGACTTGCATAATTGAATATTTTGGCTTCATTAGAATTTGGTTGAAACTTATTTGAATTTTTTTCTTTTGTCAAAAGAACACATTTTCGACTTTGATTTCGTATTCTCTTCGATGGAGTCGATTCGATTTTTCTTTTAATTTAATCACTTTATGAATTGATAAATATTGAATTGAATCAATAAATAAAAATGTTATTCGTGAATACAAATTTGCAAATTGAATCCAGTTGCGTATGTAATTAAGTTATGATTATAGTTCAAAATATTCTTGACGGTTCTTCATCATTTGTACCAATTTTGCAGGCACATTCCAAGCTCTGATACAGTACCAGGATCCAGGTTCGGCGCACAATGCCAAATACGTAAGTATCGTCAAATTAAAATTACCATCAAAGACAAAACCATTGTTTTTTAATTACATCATGTGAAAGTTAAAACCTGACTTTATTTTGATCTCAAAACCAACGGGCTGAATTTAATAACACAAATAAAGAGCCCTGGAAACTTAGTTCTTTAAAAAAATTTTTTATAAAAAATATTATATTCATAGTATTCTTCAGAATATTCCAAATTGTTCACTGTACTAATGAGATAGGAAAACATTTTAGAATGTTTAAAAAGTGACTACAAAAACATTTCATCTGAAACGTAATTTTTTGCTGTGTTTCTTCTCTGTCTTTTTTCCCCATCTTTCGGTAATAACAATTTGTTTACATTGCCCGATGATTACCGTACTTCTTACAACCGACTGATCGAACATTTCACCCTCTTCTTCTCGAGTCTTATAATAACTTTATTACTTGTAATTAAATCCGGGAATAAGCACGCAGCGGTGCATGCGTTAAAGCGACGTAAAAAATACATTAAAGTCGCGCGGGATTACAGCTCGAAGCGAATATTAATTCGCGAATGAAACCTCTGTTCTCTCTTTTTTTTATACCCCGCGTTAAAAAAAGGGTCTTTATTTTTTAACGTTACTCTTAAGCAGTTTCCATCTCAATTATTCCCTTCGCTTAATGCAAAATTTAAATGGCAATTTAAATATCGTAGCTTAAAAAGAGCACACTTTCTTACATTTATTGACCAGTCTTGGTTCAATCTTATTTTTTTCAGCGTGATGGAAAATATCAGAATAAAAATAATATCAAAGAATTAGAAAAATACAGGTTTCCAAAATATAAAAAAGGTTTAAAAAATACAAAAAGGTTCAAAGAAATACAAGAAGGTGGGTCGAGAAGAGATGGATGCAATTTGTAATGAGACTATGAAATCCGTCACTCGCACTTCCCAGCAATGAGGCAATCCCTTCGTTTGCACCGCTGTCTGTACAATCGTTCTTTGATCGCGAATCGTAAAGACTGCGGACCGCACGACAGTAACGACCCTCTCAATGTGCGTCGTTAAGGACAGCTTGTTGGGCTCGTTACATAACGAGCGCATCGACTTTATGACAGCGATGCGACAAAAACGAACGTTTGACGATTGTCAACCAAGTACCGATTCGACAGACATTGTTATATCACGTTTCATACGCGCCTTTATCAAAAAAAAAAACTCTTTTATTGCCTAATCATTTTTCTTTAGACACAAAAAATTTTAAAATCGTATTTCTTTTTTTCTTATTACATTTTTGTGAATGTCCATATAGATATGTATGGTCATATACAAATCATACGTACAAGTATACCCATGACATCATATTTAGAAATTATATATGGCTTCGTATAAAAAATCATATATAACTTCATATGTTCTTGAATAATTTCATATTTATATTCTATATATGAGCAAATCCTAAATGGATGTCTTAAGTCTTAAGATGAACATTTTTTGTTTAATTAAAAGAGTAAAATCTTGTAAATCGAAGCTTTTCTTGATAAGTATATTGAAGCCATTTACAAAGGGATACATTATTCGGAGGTTGCAACACACAAAGAAACATGAGCGCTCGTGGTATACCTATAGTACCGTTTACCTACGCATGACGGAACGAAACAGAGCATATAAGTCAAACAAGCCCTGGCATCGAGTTCGACCGCCGCCGCTGTGCAGCAGTCGTTACTGCATTATTAATATAAACCAAATAGCTTGTGCCCGGCGCCTCCGAGCATAACTGCGAGACCACATTTTTATTCGCGAATTGAATAACACAATTACCGAATAACCTCTGAATTTTCATTCTATTGTTTCTCTCTTTCCCCCCCCCCCCATCCCATTATTCATTTATGACTTTTTTTTAGAATCGAATTTTCACAAACAAATTATCATTCAACGCTAATTTGATAGACAAAAATTAAATTAAATGTTTAACTTTTATTAGCAAACTTATAAAATGGCAAACAATTAAAATGATTGACAGTAAATGTAAAAATATGAAATGAAGAAAAGAAGAAAAATGGAAGTATTTTTTTTTTGTTTCGATAAAAAATGCATGTTTGCTGTAAGAAACACTCAAGTTGCATTTGCATTATCGCGCCCAACAATGGGGGACTCACAACTGAAAGCCTCTCATCTTGTGCTTTTCAGTCGCTCGACGGCCAGAACATCTACAATTCCTGTTGCACGCTACGCATCGACTACAGCAAGATGCAAAATCTTAATGTCAAATACAACAACGACAAATCGCGGGATTACACGAACCCGACTCTTCCCACGGGAGATGCAAACCTGGACGCGGCTTCACTTGCCCTCAGCAGCGAGCTTCTACCGCAGCTTCTTCTCGGCGCCACTGGTACACAACCACGTGCTCCTAGATTACCTGGTAAAATTTCACTTTTTTTTTTTTTTTTTTTTTTTAGAAAAACAAGATTTTTTATTTTGTATTTATTTTACGGCCCTTAAAAATTTTAACCGTAACCCAAGGATGGAAATATCGTTACCGAAATGTACGTTTTATATATGAAGTCATATATAAAATATATATACAGAACCAAGAAATGTATGGAACTATATATAACCTATATGGAACTGTACATGAAACTTTTTTACGAGATGTATGGAATCGCATATGAATTCATATATGGAATATTTAGAACCATATATGAAACCAGATATAAAATGGATCGAGCTATATCTGATATACAAAAGTTTTTTACCATAAAAACGTTTTTTTTTTTTTTCAATTTTTCATACAGTTATTAAATTAAATTGCGATAAGATAAATGTTTTTAATCTAGAAAGATTTTAATCTTGAACGATGAAATCATTTTGAAAAAAAAGTTATCTGTTGTGAGACAGCCAAGGATAATAGTTTTCATTAGAGAATGATGAGCCCGAGTGGTGTCGTGAAACTACTTAGACTGCAAATTCAGTTATAAATAAACGTTATTGTGCGAATCAGTGACATTAATGTAACATTTACAGCTTGACATTGCAAGGTGCATTTCCACGGATGATGCACAATTCATGTTAAATTAACGACCAAGTTGCAAATCTCATGAACTGGGCTAACAGCAAATCTATAATATCAAAAGCTCCACTCGAACATGCACAACAGCATAAAGTCAACATAATCTTAAGATATGCAAACTCAGATTGACGTCTGACTTATTGATGAAACTTGAATTACTGTTACGATATTCCCAAGCCTACTAAAATCTCTTCATCAAGTCTTAGTCACAGGCCACGTGAAAAAATTATATACTGCTCCATATAATATATGGACATATGGATACATATTATGTATCATACATGAATATCACACATATCTGAATCATATATGGATCTATATACGAAATTCACATTCATGATTATTCTCTTTAATAATGCTGTCATATATACCACATTTATGTACCATGAATGTTCCAATTATATATAGAATCATATATGCAACCGAATATGAAGTCATGTGTGGACTAACATATGCGTTGAGAAATTCATATATTTTTCAACTCATTTATTGCTTTAATGTTCGTAAGCTGGATTATTTGTTACAAATTATTTATGATTGTTTTGTAAAACAGATTCGATTGCAGGCGCGTCAAGCGTGCTTGCAGGACCTTTTGCCATGGGTCTGCCATCGCCGATCACCTACAACGGAGTTCCACCTGCCGGCAACCTCGCAGGAATCGGCGGATTCAACCTCAGCGCCGCCAGCACTCTTGGAGTGCGCATGCCTGTGACTCCTTCTCCCTCGTGCGTCCTCCTTATCAGCAACCTTAACGAAGAGGTAATTAACTGCTCGGCTTAATTTCACTACTTCTTTCTTCAAAAGTACAGGGATCAGAACCAAGACTGGTTCCAGTTCTTAAAACTGAATAATAAAAACAAAATTAACAAAGTTGAAAAAAAAAAACTTTGTTCTACTTTTTTTTCTATGCGATGTATTTCTTTTTTTTTTTTTTAATTTTTACAAAGAAATTTCCAGAACGGTTCGGATCCCTGCAAGAAACAAAATCATTAAAAACTGGCATTAGGAACATCACTTGAAAGAAAAATCATAAAAAATTAAAAACAAAAATCAAAATTTACATGGCTGTCAGATTCGAGCGTAGTGTTATGCACGTATGAAAAATAACAGTGATGTTAGTTTTACAGGATGTGATATAATTTGAATGTTCGAAATTAAAAAATTGAGTTGGACCGTTTTTGTGTCACATCCTGTAAGTGAATATAGGTGTACAGTGCCGTAGTGCTATGTAGAGAGACCCCTGCAAATTGTTTGTTTCAATTCTGCGCACATCTGGATGCTCGTCGAACATTTTTCCTTGACAAATTTAGTTTGTTAAAATGAATTAAAATTGATGAACTATGCCGAAGTTGGAAAATACATTCAAATAAAACGATGTTGACGGAATGCAATTAATAATGCGCATGCACATTTTGTTATGTCCTTGATTTTCATTTTTTGTTTCCAAATTACATGTTATACGATTCATTTTAAGATCATCATGTCTTCTCTTTATTTTTTTGATCGTCGTTGCAATTTGTCGTCAGAGGCGCCTCTTTCTTTATAAAAGTTATAAAGATAAAACAGTTTGACGGATAAAAATTCTAAAAATTAAAATTCTGAATACAATAATCCCACAGATAACATTTTTCAATTTAAAAAGCAATCGGAAGATGAACGTTTTAAAAATGATATGAACAAGCTATCAGACATTTTTTTTTTTTTTTTCAAACGTGACACTTGCAATCCAAACCGAATGGATTATTTTATTCGTTTATGTATTGTTCTTTTTTAAGAGGGGTCTAAAAACGATTAAATACGGATGATAACTTTGGATACAAAAAGAAATAAGATAAACTTGACAAGTAATCCACGTAATTAAATGTATGTTTTTATGAATCATCAAACTGCAACTTGTCTTTTTTAATTATTTGTTAATGAATCAAGCTTGAAAAGACTCTGAAGCCATGAAATATTCATGGTCTTTAAACTTTATAACAGTCCGGGGAAAATTAAGCGTTTAAGGTTTAAATTATATTTCTCGTGATTACTTTTGATTTATGAATTTAAATTTGCAAGTTAAGATTGTTGTCATTTTTTTTGTAATTGCAAGTGTAACTAGCACTTAACCCTGAGATACAATGAACCTGAATGATATAAATAAAAAAAGATAGGTAGTTTGATGATCTTAAAAAAAGCCAGACGTCGTGAGGGCGCCTCGCAAACTGCGTGTCGACGTCATACCTTGCAGAGCTATGCAACTTGTCACTACTGTACTATAACTGTGTGTACTACTTGTTTTAGCCAAACACTAGCTTTGCGTTTTTCGCCCCTGTGACTTCAAAGCACAACTTTTTTTTCCTTTTTTTCAAATCTTACTTTTTTATCCTCTTTCATTTTCTATCAAAGACAACAAAAAATTACATTTGTTTTTTAAAGATCCATTTTATCAGCTTTATAAAAGTAATTATAAAAAGACTAACTAATATGATAGCAATTATTTGTTTTGTGTTTTTTGTTTTTGAGTTGTTCTTGGAGAGTTAACAAATTGTTGTTGAACAAAAATGAAGATGTGAAAAATATTTTTGAAAAATCGCAAGGAAAAAAAACGCAAAACTGGTGCTCGCACATGAAATCCTTTATACTCGCTGACTACTGACTGAACTCTGTCTGTTCTCTGTGTAGATGGTCACGCCTGACGCTCTCTTTACCCTGTTTGGTACGTCTCCACATTTATATTATTAATTATACAACATTTATTAATTATCATATTTAAACATTCCTCATAACCTCCTTTTTAACAAAACACTCAACCAAGATTATTTCCTTTTATTTTCTCAATTTTTGTTTCTCATTTTATCTTTGCAAAAAATTGCTCTAATTCAATACAAAAAAAATTGTTGATTGAAAATTGAGGAAAAGTGTGATTCAATTAATTCAATTGATTAATTAAATTCAATCAAAAATAAACTTTTTTTTTCCTCAACTGTGAAGTTTTTTCATATGATTGCGATTTTGGTAAAAGAGAATCTGAGGGAGAACAAAAAATTTTCTATTTTATCTTTCAGAATTTCGTTATATTTCAATTAACAACTTTTAACATGAATGTTTACATAAAAAATGATCTCAAAGTTTATTTTTCAAACTAATAACTGATTTGTTTTTATGGTTTTCAATCTTTCTCAGTTTCCAATTCGACAGTTCTATTCCGTCAGAATTTTTGTTTTAAATCTCACTTTTTCAATGTTAATTAATTAACAAATTTTTTCACTTTAATTTTTATGTTTGGATTTTGTTTTCAACCTTGATCATCTTGTTTTTATATTTTTTTTTCATGTCAGCAAGCCATTGTCACTTTCTTGTCTTCCAGAGCATCTCTTTTCAGAATTTTTTTTTCCAGTATTTGAATTATAAACCGATCAGTTTTTCGGACACCACACATTATAAAAGCTTTGCTTTATTTATTAAGAATTTTAGACAAGACACTGAATTGAATTAGTTAGGATTAGGAAAGGACAACGATCGAAACAAATATCAACAAAAAAATTAATCGATTCGAAAGTCTTTTATTATGAGATTGTTAATTTTTAATTAATTTGAGATTTGTTTATTTATAAAAATTGACAAAAAGTATTAAAATGAATGAAGTATAGAAAAAATGTATGATCCTTGTTCTGATAAATATATAGAATCAAAAAAAGCATGCTCTAGAAAATTAAACTAAAATAAATAGAAAGAAAAAAATTTTATTTACGGTAAAATTCATTAAAATTTAATTGCGTGTTAAATTTTTAAGTACAATTTTTTGATAAAAGATTGTTTTGGTGTTTCTTAGGCGTATACGGGGATGTACAACGTGTAAAGATCCTCTACAACAAAAAAGATTCGGCCCTCATTCAACTGGCCGAACCTCACCAAGCACATTTGGGTAAATTTTAAACAATTTTGTCTTAAACTTTGTTTTATTGAATAAAATCATGAATTCAAATTAAATTGAAGTTAAACTAAAAACTTAAATAAAATTTATTTCATTTAATAACTTAAGTTTACAAAAATCAATACCTCGTTGAATATAAATTTGTGTGCTCAAAATTTGTACTCTATTCATTGCAAAATTTCTAAGAAAAAACAGAAACATTTATTTGAAAACTCGTTTTCCCAAAATTCCTTTAAAAAATAGCGTTTTAATTAAAATGCAAATGAATTGACTTTTTATATTAAAATGTAAAATGGGTTTCAGCGATAACCCACATGGACAAGCTGAAGGTGTTTGGAAAGCCGATAAAGGTGATGTTGAGCAAGCACCAAACAGTTCAGCTACCGAGGGAGGGTCAACCGGACGCCGGTCTCACCAAGGATTATACTAACAGTCCCCTCCATCGATTCAAAAAGCCCGGCTCAAAGAACTATCAAAACATTTATCCGCCGAGTTCGACTTTGCATTTATCTAACATTCCGTAAGTAGTAAATTTCGCTCTCATTTTATGTTAATAAAGTCTATCAACCAGTGACAGAAAATTAAATTTTTAATTTTATTGTTCCTTTGTCCTCATATTTTTTTCTTTTTTGATACATTTTTTCCCTTCAAAAGAGATGCAACTAATTGGCATCTCAATCAAAATGATATTCCAATTTAAACTAACTTTGGTTTGACGTTCGATGAATTCCAGAACAACAGTATCTGAGGAGGAAATTAAAGAAGCTTTTACGAAGAATGGTTTCACCGTCAAAGCTTTTAAATTTTTCCCTAAAGACAGAAAAATGGCACTCATTCAAATGCCAAGCATGGACGACGCCGTGGCAGCTCTGATTGTAAGCAATTGTTAAATTTATTTCCTTAACAAAATTTATATTCAATGCATTTTTATGCAGAGAATTTAAATTAATTGGACTAAGTTGAAAAAAAAAGTAACGGTTCTTAGTTGAAAGAAAAATATTGCTATTTCCGATTGCGTTTATTACAAATGATATAGGTACTTGAAAATACAGATATTGTATTTGTTTGAATATTTCGGGTGCTCTTTCATAATGCAGTTTTCTTGCTTTTTTGTTTGATCTCGCATTTCCCTACAACCAATCTGATTCGACACTGATTTACGAAATGATTTTCAGAAAATGCACAATTACCAGTTGAGCGAGTCGAATCACCTGCGAGTGTCGTTCTCTAAGAGCAACATCTAACAAGAGAAAAAGCTGGAGGAATCGCAGTGGTTGCAGCAGCCCTACGCCCTAGTCCACTACTGGCACAGCAGCAGCGCCATCTACTACTGACCACGAATCGTTTGTCTTCAATAAAGGATACACTAGCCGTGGACTAAAACCTTCGATCAAGCGGAAACCAATTGCACGGAATTTTAAACGTGTGCAACGTAGGGCTGACCGCGTAGTATTCGACGATAGATCTCGAAGGATTCGCATGAGTGAGGGACACAGACTCGCGGATCGTGTTGTTCGAACGGTGCTGTTTGATGCGTAGTTTTCACGAGCGAGAAAGAAGGGCTCGATGTGCGACAGTTCTGACTTTTTGAACAAAACGATGGATTTCAATGAAAAAAAAAACTGATTATGAAAAATGAAGACAAAAAAAGACAAAAATTACTTAATTGATATAAATATTGATAACACGTATACATATGTAGACATATATAAGACATATATATTTTATAAGCGCGATAGCTGGCCGGCCAAAACTAAACCAGGAATGATGAAAAAAAAAAAAAACAAAAACAAAAACGATTGAATTGAAACAGGACTGTTGTCTGAGCTGGCCTTCTACTAGTACAGTGTAAGATATTTTTAATGTTAGACAAGCGTGCGGGTCATGAGACAGGCTTTTCGATTGAGGGGAATAAGAGAACCCCTATTATCATTTTTGGGCCTAATTTTGTACATCGAACAAGTTTTAAACGATTTAGATTTAATTTTTTGCTATGATTGTTTTACCACGATTATGTGACCCCCTTCTTTTTTATACGTTCAGCCATACGTTTTACCGTCCAGTTTTCAATTGTTGCCAATACGTGCTGGTCCCCGATTCTTGTCTCTGTTTTCTACTATATTTCGTTTTAATTTTTATCCCCTGATTCAAATAAGATTTTAAAAATATGAGAGTGGACGAGCCGTACATATCGCTATTCAAGTTTCATATCAGGCGACACTTTTTTGCGCGACGAACAATTCGTGTTGTGAGTGCGTGTGTAGAGGGCGCTGGTCATCAAACTCTATCAAAATTTATTGTCAACAATTGTTAGATTAACTTCTCCGCCCTTCTTGTTTTGATTAATTTGTTGTATTTCAAGGTTCCGAAAACCGTCAGGGTGATTAAAACAAACTAGAATGTAGAAAAAAAAAAGAAATATTGGGTTTCGATTGACCAGCAGCCAGATGGATTAATGTTAAATTACATTTAGTCTACTATTGTAATGGTGATACGTCATAGTGAACGACAGGACACTGCAGATCAATCGGCGTTCTGTCCGAGTCAATTACATTTTAAAACGATACCACGTTGGGATCAGACGCAGGGGTAGGGGGAGGTATTTAGTATATAAAACATATAAAACAAAATAAAGTATATATTACAAATCTGCGGACTAAATGAAATTCGAGCGAGTACCGGCCGATCGCGTTCTGTGCCAAATGCGAGCTTGCGCCGAGCCCTGACTGGTCAGCCGGCCGGGTCCGGGCTCGACGACAGCGCCCTCTTCGCGAAGCCCGAGCACAAATTAGAGCTATCACACGGCGCTGGTACGAGCGATGGGGCCAGTTTTTAGCATCCGATAATGATCTGTGTCTTTGAATCTCCGCGACGATAAGAGCTCTACGACTTTTTTTATATAAAAATAACTACGGTCATTGTTACGTTGATGTCTCTGATAAAGAAATTTTAACATTTAAATGCGAATGCGAATGTTACGAAAGTGGTATTTAAGATTTTTGAAGCTGTAGGCAAGTCGTAGTTCGGTCGCTGTCTTATTTTTATTATCTCTTTTAACTTCTCTCTCATGTAACGAAATTTTAAGCGTTCACCCGACTTAGTTTAAGTGCCCCCTTTTTCGGGGAGAGATATTGTTTTCTGACCTATAAACGAGCGATTAAACTTTGTGTCTTACTTTTGTACACGTTTGTGTCTTTTTTTTTTATATCGTTTAACATGCAACCGCAGATGCAATCAACATATTGCATCGCTGCAGTTTTTTGCCAAAAGATTTTTATACGCGATTACTCTGTTTTTTTGTTTTCTTTTGTGTTTCAACAATCCGGTTGTTTTTTCATTCCCTTTTATTTTCAGGTTTCTATCGCGGCAAAAAGAATGAAACTTGCGACTTGCATAAAAAAACAAACTTATGAACCGAGTTGAAAGGTAATAAATGAATCAAAGTATATTATATATTATATATAAAAATAAGCATATTGAAAAAAAAACAAATATTTATAAAACCGCCGCCGCGACCGCTAACGTAAATTTAATGGATACCGTATATATTTGATATATATCTCGTGAGAGAGACGGGTGTATCGAAAACTGCGCTGCATTCTATTGTTTTGTAAACGCCTTGTTTCCAAGGTGCTCTTCTTTCATTTTGTAAGCCAATGAAAATGTTTACACAACACAAACAGAGAGTTTCTCAAAAAAAAGAGGAACAAAGAAATGAAGAAAAATCTTCACAACCCCTCGATCAGTTTTTGCAGCGGCAAAGCGATATTTATTTTTTATCCCTTGGATTCACTGTATTTTGCGCGGTCCAAATCGCAAGTTATCTTCAAAGGATGACTGAAACGTACAAACAAACAAAAATGAAAAAAACAAGCGGTAAACAAATAAAAAAAAAGAACAGAAAAATTTGCGAGAGTTATAAGGTGCGATAAGAAGTGAAAAAGGAAGTTGAAAAATGGACAAAGTAAGTGATAGGTTTAAGACGACAAGAAAACAAAAACCGTATGTGTGGTGTACCTAGATTGTACGACATATAATAGGGATCTAGATAAATAACGTAATCATTAAATTAGACACAGGGTTTAATAGAAAAAGAAAAAAACTAACAAACTGATAGCAAATTGAAAAGACAAAGCGAACAAAGAACAATTCCTATATACCGAGAGTGAAAAGTGAACAAAGCGGTCAAAGAAGTTCGGTTGAGAATGCCATGGCATTCTTTCTTTCTCGCTCGTTGTTTAAAAGCCACGAATTAAAAACAAAATTAAAAATTGAGATGCGAAATTAGTCTTTATGAAATTCATAGTTAAGATAGAGAGAGAGAGTGAGAGAGAGAAAGAAAGAGAGAGAGCTAAGTGAACCACTTTACTATTGATAGTATTAAACGAGCCACGCCGACTGTATTGTGAACTCTATGTCGGGCGAGACGGAGGAGTTCTTTTAGCCGGTTTTTTGTCATCTAAAAAATCGGTAGGTTTCACTTGCGAGATCGAGATTTTGACAACTCGCGCAGTATTATGATTGCTTGTGATAAACTCGTTTGTGAGCCACTTATTTATTTAAACGTCTATTCGTTATCTTGCCCGCGCCCTTTTTTCTTTCAATTTCCGAATCCCCACAATCTTTGACAATCAAAATCGACAAATCAAGCGACCTCACGAAACCGAAGGACGGGGACGTCGTGTTGCCAAAAAGACAGAGCAGCGTCCTCTAGTTTTCTCCCTCTCGACCCCAACCGCCCGAAGATCGCCAACAGGGCCAGGAATTGCGTTACAAGTCACAATCAGCTCGACTCCGACGAGACTCATTTCGAAATACGAGACTAATTGAAAATGCCCCCGTCAGAGCGAGCGTTTTTTAAGATTAAGCAAAGTACCCCTTCTCTAGTTAGTTACTGTTTAGACGTTAGCCCACTCGCCGACCCCAAGCCCGAATTTCAACGCGCAAGCGCACATAGACGCGTGCTGACTGACGTTATAACTATATTATTGTTAAAGAGATTTTAGCGGAGGCAATTCAGCGTTCTCGAACCGACCAATCAAAGTCGAAAGTATTACTCGGCTCACCCTAGACTTTAAGGTCTTTCCGCCGACAGCGTCAACTTTTGCACACAGCTCCCTCTATCCCCTCACCCTTCTTTCGGGCCGTTCGCCTGTAATTTGTAAAACGGCCCCTATCTATTATTATGTCTACGTTTTGCTATCCTGGGAACTGACATGCCACCTACAACCAACTGATTAAGAACCGTGGTTAACTGATTCAAAATAATTGCTTTTCTGTCTGTAGTATGTTGGTTTATCAAAACTGATGTATTTGTTTGTATGCCGACTTCCAGCCGCTTTTAACTGAACCATATCAGATCCCGATTATTATAAGTTTTATAATTCAAGCTGTGTTTCTCCTCTGTTCGTTTGTACTCTATACCGTTAGTATTATTTGTAACATGTTTTCATTATCTTTCTTACTTATTGCCTCACTTCTCTCTCTCTCCTTCTCAGCTCAAATACATCTTCTGATCTATGTCCTGTGTCACTTTCACACACTCTCTCTCTCTCTATGCACTTACCATTGGCGCGGCAAGCACAGATGGCGGTGATGACTTGTTTAAAAAAAGCGCCTTCTGTAGAGGCCGTTTTTTAACCAGAGCCACCTACGTCTTTTTAAACATCACCACCTGTGCTCGATGCGCCGATATTGCGTTCTTCCTCTTCTCGTGGCTGTCTTTTCGGAACTAATTGTTTTGCGTATTCTAAAAGGACAGCCGGAGCGCCCAATGAATGTTTGCCTAACCAACTTTGTAATGTCGCCGACAGAGGGCGCGCACGCTGCACGCAGCCCTTGTGATTTGCCCGTACAATCTGTCCGGTTATTGTTTTGATACGCGTTTACAAGCAGAATATTTTTAATAATAATAATAATGATAAAATAATAATAATAATAATAATAATAATGATAATGATAAAAGGATACACGGACCTGCTTACATTGCGACTGAACGTCCTTTTATGTTTCCGGCGCGATCAGCGTGCAGCGAACGAGCTGATAGGTGTACAAAGAAAAAGAAAGCACGAACGAACTGATAACCGAGGATTCCAGCGGTATTGTTTTTACATATATTTTTTAGACCCCCCCAAACCCCATTATTTTTTTAAAACAATCATCGTTACTTTTACACACTCCATTAACGACAATTCTTTTTGTTTAGTTACGAGTTACGTTTAATTTTTAGCATTTAGTTTTATCTTTGTTTCGTCGCAAGACGTTAAGTATTTTGTAACATAAGTACGACAACGTATTTCATAATAAAATCATGAGCGAAAATGAAAACAGAAATATAACATATTTTTGCGTTCGAATTTTTCTTTTTTGTTTCACGCCTCTTGTCAGATCGATGCTTTCTTTCTTTTGGCCTCTACTTCTTACCTTCAATCTAAGAATGCAATCAATTCTCTAGCGCGAATCGAGACAAACGTGCCTAAATTTGATGATATGGATTCTAACGATGTCCCCGAAACTAAATAACATTCAACATCTCTTTTCTCATACAAAGTATATTACATTTGTACAACAATTACAAACCGCGGTTTCATACTGTGCACAAAAATATTTTACCACTTTAAATAAAAATTTATATATGGTTCCATATTTGTTTTAGATTTAGATGCTATATCTATACATGTCTGCATTTATAGATCGGCCATGATTGGTATTTTTTCTTTATATATGATTTCATTTATGGAACTATAATATATGGGATTATGTATGATGAATTTATACAAACTATATAAAATCATATATTTGACCATACATAGATCATAATAGTATCCAAATAGATCGTTTTTATATACAAAGTCATTTAAGGTGTCATATATGGAGCCGTATATAAAAGTTAGGAAATTGTAATAACTAAAATTTGATTTTGTGAACTATTGTATCATTGTGAGCTGCATCGGTAGCTGTTTGTTTCACAACTTTTTTTCTCAAAAAAGGAAGACAATTTCGGGGCATCAATTCGGTTTCCTTATAAATAATAACCAGCGCGGAAAAAAATGAAGTGAGAATAAAAGAAAAAAATATTAAATCAGAAGGAATTGTCCTCGCGAGAGTCGCAGGAACTTGAACTTTTCAATCGACTTAAAAGTAATGCAAATGAGTGTGTAGTGTACCTTAATCTTTACGATTCTGTGGTGTAGCGTTTTAAGCGTCGAACAATCACGCATGCGACGACGTTCTGGACATTTAAAATGGCAAAATCTTTATTCAGCGATAGAATAAAGGCGCCGTTTTATTTTGTTCAAATGAGAGGTAGGTATGTGCCCTAAGCACGCCGACGGTTTTATTGAAACGTTCGAATGCGCTCAACATTGACAATCCTCAGTGGACTTCAGTCGTATTTTCAGAATAATTCGTTTCGTGATTCTCATCAAATTCGCATTGTCCGGCTTGTGATTTACTTGACCTTTTTTTAATCGGATCAACTTTTTATAGAAATTAATTGTTTTCAATTTATTTTCGATTATCAAATTTTGCTAATCTTTATTTTCAATGTTCACTCTTGGTTTGAAGATAGTTTCAATTAATTTTAAATTGCTTTCCAATTGTATGAGTGTTTGTCTATTTGTCTTTTTTTATTTTTAAGTGTTAATTTTGTTCAACACTGTACCAACCTTGTAGTTGAAAAAATTTTTGAAACTTCGATAACAGACTGTGATTGTAAAACAAATCTGGCAATGCAGATTAAGATGATAAAAAGTGAAAACAAAGAAAATATACATATATATGACAATCGTAAAAACCTACTTCGCTAATTTGACTTATTGTCTTTAACTGCTATCTATATCGATCACATGATATTCGCATTTGTACCTATGCATTAGATATAATGTGTGAACTTTACAAATATTTATGTACTCTGTATTTGTCTGCTCTCTGCTGCTGTTTGCACACTGTTCATTAGATATTGACCATTCACAGAGTACCGAAGGACAATGTAGTCATTCCTTTTTCTCAAGAAAACACAGGTGGTGGGTCAAATATTTTTTTGTACAAAAACCCTCTAAACCCAGGACAAACTTGGTCTTGTCGACTTCGTCGTGTAAATATTTGTGTCAAAGATAGAAAGAAAAAGAAAACAAACGTAACGTATCGCAAAATGTCTGCATATCATTCTAGCTAAACAAAAATCAGTGGCACGATTCTAATGACGATTTGGTAATCACTAAATGTAGCTGACCTTTCCTTTTCTCGTCACCCGTACAAAGGGACAATGTATATAAAATTTTTGATTTGTGTAAAACCTTATCGTGATGATAAACAAACATGAATCTGTTTCTCGGACGACTTGTGATTGTAACCATCACGTTTTCCGAACTCGCTTTTTTTACTCTCTTACTTTCCTTGTCCTTTTATCTTTTGTTTCTATGTACAGTACTTTCTTTCCCTTCACCTGAAAGTCAGTACTGATGTCAATCTAATTACGGGTAAAAAGATTTATGGTCCTTTTTTTGCAAATTAATATTGCAGTTTGTAACTGTGAAAAAACACCTTGAAGGATTGCATTTAATTTCAAAAGTGCAGTTTGATATTGTGTTTCTGAACTGAATTCTAAGAACGCATTCTTGTGATGTTTATAGATGCAATGAAAAGATGCACTGCCGTTGCACTTGTTTTATTACAATAATAACTTTATAAGGTGCATCATTGATTCTGCGTGCATATTTTAGAAAGTGTAATTTTCATGCACTTTTCGATTGCAATTTTAAATTGCACTTACAAATTGCAGTTGTGCTGCACTTTTGAACTGCAGTCTCACACTGCATCTGCAATTTTCAGTTGCATTCGTGACTCTCAACGAAAAAGACACTTTTGTTGCACTCAATGAGCATTTATAAATTACGTTTATAAAGTGCGTTTTTATGCATTTTTGTACTGGGCTTTTTTTTAAATGTAGTTGTGTTGCACTTTTTCATTGCAATATTATATTGCATTACTAATGTGCAGTAAAGTCACATTTTGAAATTGCAGCTCGACTTTGCATTTGTGAAGTGCGTTTTCAATGCACTGTTACAATGCACTTTTACCAAAACGCAGTTACTTTGCACTGTTGCATTGCATTTGATAAATTCAACTTAAAAAAGCCCTTTTAAACTGCACCTAAAGAAAATACTTGAAACAAAATCTTGAACTCTTTCGAGCTTGGTGAATTCTTCTTCAGCATGAACCAAGACTATCTTCTTTTTTTCCTTCTTTATCTCTATCTTTCTGCATATATATGTATTTCAGAAACGTTCGGAAAGACCGAAAGAAGCTCAAAATAAAATTGATACAAAAGTAATGGCAAAATTATAATAAATAAAAATAAAGAACGACGGTTCGACGAATTTCGAAGCTAAAGTCTAGGGTCGCGTGTAAAGTAGCAAAATAAAAATAAAAAAAGGCAAAAAGTCACTTCTCTCGATAATGTCCACGATTTTTCGAATGTACTTTAAAGGTGGTACATTCCTCGTCAAACGTTGTTCTAAATCGAAAGTAAATGGAAATTATAATCGGTAAATAGTAGGCACACTTCGCAGACTCACACGGACACACATTTTGATGTATTTTCAATATATATGTATATAGGTTAGTCCAAAGTATACTCATACTATTCGAAATCAACTTAAAACAAATATTTCTAGCAGTAACCGTTGTAGATAAGCATGAAAATTAATCGAGAAACAAACATATGAAAATCAAAACAGAAAAATACACAATTCAGACAATCCGTACAGAACAATAACAAAACGTGAAAAAAAACGCCGCGTACAATTTGTCTCGAATGGAAAGTAGTATTTTTTAGCACGTGGAAGAAAAATGGTCTCTTTCAGCCCGTAAGAGGAAAGAGGTCACTTGCTTCCCCTTTCTCATAGAGGGGTGAGAAAAGCGACCATTTTTCTCTCTTGTTTCTGATCAATTTTGTTCCTTTTTTAAACTGTCAAAAGGCCAAAGGGAGTTTATGGCATTTTAAGTTCAATGAATAATGTAATTTTGATTTGTCCATTTTGATTGTACAGAAAAAAAAACAACTTTCTTGAACATTTGTCGAGTCTCCAGTGTAGACGAAGAAACGTGTATTTTTGCACACGATGGGGAAAATTATGCTTTTTCATTAAATCTGATCAGATTCCTAAAAACCGATCAGAACCTGAGATAATGAGGAAACAATTTGGGGAAATGAAAGAAATTTAAAAAAAAAACTGCACAAGAAAATAGCCGAAATGTGTAAAAGTTATTTTGAGCCAATTTTGGATCTGTCGATAGGTCATAGGAGTCGTAGGGGAAAAGTGGCAAATAGTCATGTGAATTTGGAATTTTTATGGCTCCGATGGGATTATTACAATGTACCTATTAACAATCAACTAATCGATTAAAAGAAGATTTAGATTACTAGGTCAATTGCAAATTAATATTGTCTATTAAAGCAGAATTACGATACGGATTCGAAAATTCGAGCATAGATTACGGCACCGTTATTTGCGGTCCCTGACCGAGCAACTAAAACGCGGTTCTTCGTTCAGGGACTTTTTTAATCAAGTAAAAACATTGTTAAATTTCACGTTGACCAATTTTTAAATTTTATATATTACAATTCTGCATCTTTATAATACGTTTGATCTATTCATTTTTTTAAATTCTTGTTGATACTCACTTTCATTTTACTACGATGAACTAAAAAAAAAAAAGACTTGAAACTAGAGTATTAAAAAAAGTTTTCACCCCATCCCCTTTTACCCCAGTTGGGGTGAAATTTTTGAACTGAAATTCACCTTTACTGTGGATGAGAATAATTGATTTACTTTGATTTAAAATTCTAAGAATACCGCCCAAAATTTGTGGATTTGTCGAAGCTAAAGAGTATGTTATTAATCGTATAAATAAATAAATAAATAAATAAATATATATATATATATATAGATAGATAGATAGAGGAAATAAAGAAGGAAATGGTTGAGAGTGATAAAACTTCGTTGATGATGAAACGAAGAGCTCATTTATTATTACGGTTCGAGCGTTTAAGCTGGTGGTTGTTAGTCGTAATATTAAGTTAGTCGAAGAAACAAATTAAAAAAAGAAAAATATACAAGCTCATGTTAAACAAATTTGAAACAAAGTAGACAGGGCAAGAAATAAGAAATTCAAGCTGACGATTGTCAATTGTTCGGGATCCGAATGATTTTTGGCCAAACGAGCAGTGGATCCCGAGACGTCGAACGATTTCTTATTTCTTTGCAAACGTATTAACAAATAAATTAAAAAAAGAAAACAAAGACTAAAGATAATAACACAAAAAGGTAAAATATTTAAGTGAGATAAAACAAAAAATAATAACAAAAATAAAAAACCTATGATTTGCCATCGAGATTTATTTATGTACGTGCGCATATTATGACGACTAGGTTGACGATGAATTATAAGGCAAATGTATGTACAAATATATGCACTGACGTGAAGATGAGTTGTTTCGCCGTGATGCGTTTTTAAGCATTCCTATGATTCAACACCTCGTTTCCAACGACTTCCATTATTTTTTAACAAAAAAAGAGTCCGTTTTAGAACATAAGTTACCTCTCGCTGTAATTGGACATATGATTTGTTGTAAATAACAATACAACCATGGATGTAAATATATGATTTTGCCATAGACGCTGCTTGCATTGATTTTTCAATCACTCAAAATTTTTTTTTGGATCTTATTTTATTAATTTCAATTAATTTTACCTTTGTTCAATTTTACATTATGCCTTTATTATTTAAGCTGCATATTTGCGAATAAATTTTATATATATAATAAAATAATTAACGAAAATGGACAAGAAAAAAAAATTAATGAAAAATGAACGGACAACATTTTATTCCAACTTTTTATTATCTTATTAAAAAGTTATTACAAAAAAGAAGCTTAATCAATACTGTTGTTTGTTTAATACCCTTTTACAGTAGATTTTCTAAATAATAATATAAGAATGGTAAGTGTGAGGCAAATATCCCAGGTTATAAGGATAAGCAGCAAACGGAATGTAATTGTAAGGTGTGTAAAATGGAGTTTGGTAGGGCCAAGGGCTAACTCGCAGGCTAGCGAGTTCCTCCTGCATGGTTTTCGGAGCAATTTTGTTTCCAAATTTGGGCTTATTTTTTCCTTTATTGCCGTTTTTTGGAGCGATTTTGTTTGACAATTTCGTTGCTTTCTCAACAGGGGTTCGTTTACTTTCTGTTTTCAACAATGTTGTATGAGCTGGAGTTGCTCCCAGGGGACGGAGTCCTGCACCAAAATATAGAATAATAATTAATGCAAAGGAAAAAATTGTACAATATAAGTGCATCTTTACTGCACTTTTTATTTTTCAGATACACTTATAGAATTCAATTACGAACTGCACTTATAAAATGCAATTATTATGCACGTTAATGTAAGTGCATTATACACTGAGAAAATGATATCGTAAAATTTTCATATTGTACTGAGAACAATCTGGATAGTAAAATTTACTATCTATTTTGTAACGACTCGAATTTACTATTTATATTGTAACTGACC
>JAPYZS010000849.1:0-26837 GCA_030522925.1 Trissolcus japonicus
ACAGCACTATTTTTTTATTAGTTTAAATTTATTATGTCAAAAAGAAAAATTACATTTGTGATGAAATATGTGAGACATGAGGAATGAAAATGTATCAAAAACGATAACTAA
Organism: Trissolcus japonicus; assembly: GCA_030522925.1. Taxonomy (NCBI): domain Eukaryota; kingdom Metazoa; phylum Arthropoda; class Insecta; order Hymenoptera; family Scelionidae; genus Trissolcus; species Trissolcus japonicus. The sequence continues at coordinate 112 of JAPYZS010000849.1, forward strand.
CATCGATTAAGCAATTAAAATATAACATGGCGAGACTATGAAATTTCGATTATGCATGAAAATCAAGCAGTGTGTTGAATCCGAGTACAGTGCACGACACACTTACTGCATTAGGTGCATAATTTAATTTTGATGTTTACATCGAAATAACATTACCAAAATTGAATAGCACAATTATAGAACATGAACGAAATTCATCTACGCGAATGTCGCGTTGAATAATATTCGCACGGTATGTCGGGATGAATGATTAAATCGCAATGCCTCTGCAATCATTCAGCGTCGACCGAAAACTATATATTTCTTTTTGACGTACCAAGTTTTTCGACACTCCCACGATAACTCGGTCTTTTCATTACATTGATTTTTCTCAGCTGTTTTTTTTTTTTGTATAACGTCTCAAATATTCATCGCGTTACGTCAGAAAAAAAAAGTTTCCAATTTTTATGACGAATCGTGTGCATTCGTCCATTAAACGATTGTTATTGACAAATATTTTCCCTTTACCATTCATCAATAATGTAGCTTCAGATGTCTTTCCAAATCGCGTACACTTCAATTTGTCATGCCTTTAGTCAACTTTGACAATTATACGTTCATGAATATTTTATTATCCCCGGTGTTGTTTGTTGGCCTATCGCTCGTTCTTCATTTTGATATTGTCATTGACCTTTCTGTCGAAAGAAAAAAAACCCAATAACAGCAATGAAAATAAAAAAAACATTAATCAATTTAATTGAATTAGAAAGATTGGACTGGCGTGTGAGTTAATGATCTCAGGATCAATGTACTTTATATGAAATTCAGCGTGCATCAGCGTTGATCTCGATAAATTAACATTTTATCATTCTGTCCGACGGTTTACTGCGACGTCAAACTCTCTCTCACTTTATCTTCAAATTAGTATCAGAGGCCACGTCCACGTTTCCTTTCCCATCAGGGTGTAAACATTGATTCTCCACTTGTTCATCTTTGTCATCGTTCGTCGTGTGGAAGTCTTTTTCCAGGGCATACGAAATTGGCAGCCGTCCCACGCCGCGCACTTCACTCGCATCCTCCCATCGGTGCATTGTTCGCAATTTTTGTTCGTATCGGCATGTGTTACCTGCGCTCCCAAACACGTTCACACGAGCTCAGTATAAAAAATATAGACATGAAAAATCAACCGGAAAATCATCGACTACTATCTTTGATCTATTTTACATTTATGTAAACGTCCTCAACCAAAAAGAAACATACATGCTGCCATATATGCAACGTGTAAGCTCGTATATATGGTATTTCGGATACCGCATTATATATGTTACCATATATGCTGCATATGTAACATAAATGGCTTCATATACGGTTTCATATGAAATTATATCTTGGGTATATAAACTTGCGAAAAGTATTTCTTTTTTTGTACGTTGAAATAAAATTGAGTTCACTCAATGCAGGGGGGAACGGAGTCGCGTCGAGGGAGTCTCGCCTATTTCGGGTCACTGTCCGGCGTCTCTGTGATATCGCCAAGAGTGTCTTTGCGTGAATTTCTCTGCCGAATTCGAAGAATTTTGATGAGCCTCTCGCGTGTGCGTACGTCTGCGCGACAAAGGTCAACGCTTCGAAGCCCGCCGAAAGAACAAAGAACCGAGAGGTTTCGCCCGCGGAAACTCGCCAACATTGATCGCTAACGTTACGCATGCAGAGAGTGTGTTTTTCTTGTCAACCGACCGACACAGAAGACCAAGGCGTTCAACTTGTTACGAGACCTCCAATCACCGAGTCGTTCAACTTTTTTGTCTATTTTTTTTTCGTCTACCCAAGTCCACATTTATATATGGTTTCGTTTACGTACCATATATGGGTTGTAATTGTGTCTCATATATGCTGTTATATATTTGACATATGTCATATATATATATAGAGAAAAATATTTGTCTTACATGTGCTATCGAATATCCTTATGAATGGAGTCGTATAACTTCATATATGGAATCATATATCTCATGTACGTGCCGAACATTAATTTCAACTAAAAGTTGATCCATCGTTCTAGAGATAGTTGTTTATTGCAATTCATAAAACGAATGTAAATGAACGTGAAAAATGAAACGGCCAGTTGGTTATCTAGTAAAAACGCAGTTTGTGACAGATAGGTATAAATGGCGGTTTCGATAAGACGATCATATTTGCGCGACGTAGGCGCGCACGAATGTTTACAACTGTAACAATTTTTGTTAAAGGTGTTCTTGAATGTCAAAACGATAACGAAAAAAAACTGTCGAGACTGATAACGCTGACACGGGCTCCGGAATCGAACACTGATAAAAGACGATAATTTGATTGGCTCGGTCCAGAACGCGCGCACCACTTATAAATAAACAATCATAATCTATTTTTACAATAACCGAGAACTTTGAAAAACATATCCATAATGATAAAACTCGGTGGTGCACGTGCTCTATCGATTGCTCGCGCAAATGCCATCTGACTATACACAAAAGGTAACTGACACATTACACGACAATTAATCCGCCGACGTTCCAATTATGATTTTGATTTCGCTTCTGGTTATTGTTCCATCATCGACAACGATTCATTCATAGCATTGCTCGCAGACGCGTCTTTTCAATTTATAATCACTTGTTTTTTCAACCGTTCTGACTCACGGCCGATTTCAATACCAAATTCGCAACCTTTTTATATGCACTTTTCTTATAAATCATTTTTCATTTTCACATCATGCTCGCCGTTCGTTTTCAATACACATTACAACTTTTTATGACTGCAATAATTCTTATTTTTTCAACTATATACTACTATAATACAAACGTAAAGTTGATGAATAAAGTGATAACTATTTTTAGCGACGAATCCCGCATCGAGGGGTACTTTGTTTGTTGCATTGGAAAATCGAAAGGACATAAAATCGTAACGCCTGTGTAATGTTCAGCTATAACAACGAAAAATTGCCAAGACATAAAGCCCAGCCAGAGTGCGCGACGGCGAAATTAACAAAAATATAACGCTGCACTTTATCGTTATCTAGACACTTGGGAATAATGTCATTACAGGCGATTACGAAGTTTATCATAAGTGCCAATCGTCGAAAAAAAAATGTTGCCTGTATCTTAACGATAACTGCACCGGCAAAAATGCGCAGCTCGAAATAACAACTGCTGACAGGTGTAAAATTGTTATCATGCAAAAAAAAAGAAACAAACTTTATTCTGCGCCGATAGTCAAATTTTTATTTTGTTTGCAAAACCCGCTGCAATGATCACGAAATGCAGTTGTTCCTCTGGGCGATACGAACGCCTGTTTTTTGGTGCGAGACACTAAAAAACAACCTGGAATAATTTTAGGCGAGAAATTAGTCGGGGTTTGATAAAAATGCTAAACCAATGCAAAAGAAGTGTCAGTTTCCAAACAATTTTGAAATAACGATTTTGGCGCAGGTTGTTTTGACAATCACTCGACTCTCCGAACGATGTCAAATACCCATCCTTATGGAAACGGGCTGCCACTGCTTTATGTAAACGGTCGCAACTACGCTGTCGCTATTTGTTGTTATTTCAATAAACGATTATAATTAACGCTTTACGTAACGCCAGTCGATAAAGGCCGATGCGCGTCAATTTTTTAACAAATGGATGCTTCTTTTACATTTTATCCTTTGTCAATGGGTCTCGTTTAACAAAAGTTTTATTGTTTTATTTTCGTTATTGTCATATATTTACAATAGGGTTCAAATGCTCTTCAAAAGTAATTAAGACACGTTTCCACTTCAGTGCATTTGTTTGGTTGTACATTTGCAATGCAAAGTTTCAACAGGATTCATCGAAATGTGCTAAGTAATTCATTTGCTTAGATTATGAACGCCGGGTTGAATATATTTTTGAAATGATTCCTTTATGTTCAATTTATTTATTATTTATTCATACGGCTTCGTAAAAATGTCATATAAATGTCATTAATGTGGGATAAAATTGTATTTCGAATAGTCTACTTGGGTATACATTAATACCCTATCTCCGGCACATATATGGTTTCATTCATATATAATAACTTGTACGGTTCCATATATAACTTATATATAGTTCCTTTATATAACGCATGAATGGTTTCATATATAATGCTTACATATATAAATCCATATATGATTATATACAATTTTTCAATATATACTAGAATTATGAAACTAAAATTCAATTTATATGTGATGAGAACCATATATAAATTTGTACATGGATTATAAGTATTTTGTATTGTTGAACTATTTAAACTAGATTGGTCTTCTCAATGGTACGAGCCTTAAGAGAGATATCATGATGAAACACGAATTGCATCGACTATCTAATCGTAACGGTCGCGAATTTAGGATTGTGCATGTGCAAGGCGCGGAGAAATCTCTCGGCCGAGTGCGAGAAGCATGCCTTTTGTTGTTGAGCAACGTGACTAGTGCACGTTGTTAGCGTAAACAAAGTCGCGGCGGAAAACGGGCTCACGTGATATCCCGATGACGGTGTTTGTTGCGAGTCGCAAACAAAAAGGAGAGCACGCGGGGGCTGGCGCGCGAAAAGCAGAGGGCTTTTCGAAAAGTAAAAGTAAGCTGACCTTAATGGGCACGAGAGCCCGAGCGCGCAAACGCGACAGCTGCTCACGTCCGAATAGCAACAGAGAGAAAAGTCGAAGCTTTTTCATGAACTTTCCGGACTCGATGTGCCCGTTTGCCGTTTGATATGTGATTTATAAATACAAAACATTGGCCAAATTATGCAATGCCATTCGGCCGTTTTATGTAACAATTCATTTTATAGAGACTAGATCAATTGTGCAACGCACGGTAAAAGTGGAGTCTCGCTCTCTCACTAATTGACAACTTGTAAATCGTTCGGGCTGTTTGTTTGTTTTGTTTTTCTAGCGCACACAGTCTTGCGGTCTGATCACGAGAGAGTTTGCATTGGCACCGACGCGCTTCCCTGGGAAATTGCCTGTGTTGCGAACCGTGGCAAAATCGAATGCGAAAGCAAATCTATCCGAGACCCAATCTTGCACATGATGGTATCTATGAAACTGTCAAAAAGAGACAAACAAAACGGGGTTTGTAATTGATGTGATGAGAAACGAGAACGATGAAGAGTTTGTTTACAAAATGAGACGTACCAAAGTAAACAATAATAGATGAGATGAGGAAGGTGAAGGTGCGGTGGATGGCGCGCGGAGCACTTGACAACAAAATACAGGTGCACCTGAAAAGAGCATCGGGGCGCGAGCATCTTCTATAGAAAAATGAGCGCGGCTTGAAATATCGGACGATTGTTGTCGCAAAGAAGACGATGAATGAGAATGGACGGAGCGCGGAGGTGGCTTTGTGTACGTTGGGTGCAGCTGACAGTTACGCGTCAGCTGAGAGCGTACACAAATGGTCGGTCGGTGTGCTTGGGGACGCGCGCGGAATCGGCACCAATTGCGTAGTTGGTCGCGATTGACGTCGCGCTGTCAAAAGCGCGAGACACAAACAAAGAGGCATGGTCGCCCGGAGATAATACTGTTTTGACGTGTTACGCACCTCCATATGCATCCGTAGGCGCGACGCCGAGTCACGGCAGCGATTCCGCGCTCTCTTGGCAAAGATCACGGTTTTGTTTTTGCACAGGGCCACGATAACAGGCTCGCTCTGATCATCCCTACGCGAGAGCTGCTTCACGTCCAACGAGCACTGTACACTGCTCATCGGCTCAGCATTCTTCGATTTATTTCGATTCGTCCGCGGGCGGGACGGCGCGCAACCGCGCCTGCGCCACGCGCCCCTTCACTCCGGACACCAACGCCAGGCGGAGACACCGCCACTGTCCACCACTGTCGAGCCAGCTCCTCAACCAACCACTATACCAACGTTTTCGCACTGCTGTTTCGCTCTTGGCAACTTTTTTTTTTTATTTTACACTTTTCATTTAAACACGACTATGTTCTATTGTTATTATTCTATTGTTGTTATTTCATTATTTCAACATTTTTCAAAATGTCACATTATGGCTATTACTTTATCTCAAACTGACTTTCATAGGACTAGTTTCGCTTTCAACAACTCAAATACTTTTTCTCATTGTTGCAGATCTACAAATGCAATCTTATCTTCAAAAAAGACTTTATTTATCATTTGTAAAATTCAAATCTAGTAAGTAGTTGCCTGTGAAGATAATTTACATTTTACTTCATATCCTTCACTTTTTTATACTTTTACTTTTTTCACTTTTATTTTGTTGTTGGCTCTTGATCTTAACGATTTTAAATTAACTGTACATTCGCCAGACTTGTTGGACACTTTTATTTTTGTTCTGTGTATCTACTGGTTAAATTATATTTTTTTGTCTTGAATATGATTTTTCACGAATGAAAACCTTTATTGTATCATCCTTTTCTTATTAAAATATTGTTATACAATCGTATAATCCTATACATAGGAAACGAATGGAAGTCACGTTTGTATAAAACGTCTCGTCAGAAACTATAAGTTGATTTGAACATGTTCTTTCAATATAGAGAAATCTCTTTTTTCATGTTAAATATATATATATATATATACTTTGCGGATTTCTTTTGACAAATTTTATTGAATTGTATACGCAAGCGGAAAGACTTTTTTTAAATCAATAGAATATTTTTTGTTTACTACAATGATGAATAATGTAATGCCAAGTTTTTGCGTATTACTTTGTACGCTGTAGGTGCGTACGTGAGCAGCTATAAGTGCAATTCTCGTAGAATTATTTATGGCTTGAATTTGATTGCTTCTGATTTTATCGAGACTTCAGAAGCAGTTTAATTTTACAGATAAAAAAATCTGAAAAGGATGTATAATTACTGGAAGGGTTTATTGCATTTTATTTTATTATGAATTTCCGTGCAAAAGTTTTGAAACTTATTTATGGAGTTGGATCTTAACGTTTTTAATGAACCTTCAGCATTATTATAAGTTTTAATGTAAGAACGGCTGAACTATTATAAATGAACATTGAAAATTGGATTTAATTACTATAGCAATTATCCTTTTCTTTAACTCTTGTGCTCATTTTACTTTATTATTAAAAATACACGTAATTATTGTCGACTGATTATTCCTCATTTTATTATTTTATCTGAAGAACCATCATCGTTCTAAAAAAATTCACGCCTGTGAACAAAAATTTTTCACTCGATATATTTAATAACAATAATCTGACCTATTTTCTTTTTAAGATAATAAAAAAAAATTTATTCATCACTTGGAAAAGCGAAAAAGTGGAAAACATATGAAATGCAACGGCGTGAGTAATTTGATGTAAATCGTCGTTTGGTAAATTGTGTATGAAATTAATGTTACACAGTAAAATTCAGCCGAGTGATGTTTGAATTAAATGTAGACCCTCATCGCCAAATATATCCGGAAGCTTCTTTCAATATTGAAGTTGCTTCAGTGAATCGCACATGTTCGGAATATTGATTTGCTCGCTTTCATCAAAAGTATTAATTTTTTGTTATTGAAAAAAATCTTTTCACTCAACTCTAACTTTGAAAATAAAGAAGAAAAGTAAAACATACGATGAAATGACGAAAATAACAAAACTGTCGAAAAATAAAATTTGACGCAAATGCGATATTGTACATACATGAAATATTGATCGGTGTGTATATTAATTCATGAGCCTCAATGTATTTGCACATTATTATTTTTATTTGAATTTGCTATAAAATAAATTGTTTTATAATTTGATTACAAGCTATTTTAACAAGTTGCCTTTGCTGTAAACGTAGCAATTCGTATGTCTTAAAAACAAAATTATAATACCAAGTACTGTTTTTGAAGAAAATGTTTATAAAACATCTACCATTTATCTTACAAACATTATTAAAATACTTCTTTTCGAATTTTTGTTTGTCCACTTTCTCTGAAAAGTAATTCTATATGTTAAACGAACAACGCATCCTGTTATTAAATATACAAAGTCATCTCTTATTTTTTCATCATTTTTTTCCCTTTCAATCAACTTCGGCTCAGAACGAATTTAATATTAGCACTACAATTGCATACCGTGGAAGATCATTTTATGCGGCATTCGTTACGCAGATCATTCGAAAATATAATAGAAATAAAAAAGAAGTCTCGACAGGATCAAAACGACTGCAAACCAAATGAAAATGAAAACTGCAAAAAAGCACAACATTTCAAAGTACTTTGAAGCGCACTGATAATGCAAAATCACATTACGAGGGTGACTCCACCAACACGAATATTAACAATAAAATGTAAGAATAGATTTATATATATATATATTTATATATTTATATAACTTTAAAAATGATTGACTTGAATGCTTTGCAAATTCAAATCTATAGTTAAAGAAATACGACATGCTTTACAAAATATTACACCATTTCTTTCTTACAACCGTTATCATTCGACGTCGGTAACCACGCAAGTCTCTGTTCCTTGCTTTTCGGAGTTTATAAAACACTGATTTCTTCGTTCTTCCTTTCTTTCATTCGAGTATCGGGTCGCGATTTTTTTTAATAAATAAATGTCATCGCACAAGAAACTTCTTTAAAATATTTTTTTATTTTAAAATACAAAGCGACATAAACGATATTTACCCTTGACAGTGATTCGAAGGTACGCCGTCTCTGGTAATAATAATTTCTTTACGAAAAGCTTCACGCAAACAAGACAATAAATACTTTTGAGAGCGAGAGGGCGGGTGGGGGAATTGATTTACATATTTATATGAAACGTGACGCCGTACCTTCGATCTCTGAAAAAAAAACAGTTGGGTTCCCACATTTCATAAATAAGATCTTCAGTAAATATAAATCTGTTACAATAAACAAATCATTTGGGTACAAAAATACAATTTTCAAATATAAAAATAATAATGGGAATCATATAATGTTTATCAACCAAAGCTTTTTTCAAGCAACATTTTGAATCACAATGTTTCTAAAAGAAACTGATCGGGAATTTTTTATGGGAACCCTTTTTTACAAACAATTTTTCAGTGCGCACATTTCGAGTAAGAGAAAAAAATAAGCGGATAAAAACGGCATTATTGTACAAAATGTTTTTTTTTTTTTCAATCGTTATATATAACTATGCATTCTTTGATTCATTCCATGTCTTTCAAACCATCAGGGTTGGGTGTTTCATACCTCTGTTTCAAAAATCAAGTGGAAATCAATTTGAACATGGTAATACATACATGCACACATAAGTAATATATTTCATCTTTCATTTATATACGCAAAACTTTTTGTCCATTGATTCTTTTTTGATCTTCGTTGGAAATTTTATTTTCAAACAAAAACGGATAAACAAAGTAAATGATTAAAATGAAACAAAACAAAGATAAATCCTTCACGTAATTGAATCAATCCCAGGCGGCTCAACAACTCAACCCTGTTTTATCGAAAAGCCAAATACTAGACACCAGATACGACTAGCGAGGAAGAAAATCGACGGATTTTCACGCGTTTGATTTCCAATGGTACGTTACACATTAAAAGATTTCGTTTCTTTTTTTTTTGTTTTAGAAAAGTGTTTGACGCGTCGTTTGATTCGTGAGCTTTGCAAACGGAAGATATAAGATTTGACATCGTTGAACCGATCGCATTAATTAAACGGTGACCAGTTTGTGTCAGAGACAAGGGTTCGTTATTTTTCGGCGCGTTTTTGAAACGCATCTCCCGACGTTATTTATATATAAGATTTGTAGAAAAAATTGCACAATATCACGCTCTCGGCGTCGCCGTTTATACAATGTAATCAAGTTCAATGCTTTAGGTCGTGTGAAAAGTCTGCCCCGATGCCGAAGAACAAGTTTCGCGAATTTGCACGTACGACTAATTACAAACGACGTTACAATTTTACAGATAATTAGTCGTACCTAAGATTCACCGGGATGAGCATGGGAATTCTTCTCAACCGATAAGGATTTTAGTATGGTACAAGCGAGAATGGCTCTAAATCATCATAAGAGATAGCGAGAGGATGATTTGTAATTGGAAATTAAACACCAAAGCGAAGACGCAACCTGCCACCCTCTTCGCGCGCACTTGCTCTTATCCGCTCGGACAAACAGAGCGTTAGTACAAATTCGTTTTACACAAACGTCAAAAACCAGTCAAAATTCATTTAAAAATATAATTAAAGCAAAACGTAACAAAAAGAAAAATTTACTTTTGTTTCTTGACGAAAACGAGAGCGTTTAATGTTTGTTTGGTAAGGCAATTAATTGCGTCATTCTAGTATTTTTGCTCCTCGATTGTTACCGGTACTTCACTTTACATACCTAAAGTAAATATATAAAGTATATGCAAAACACTAATATACGATTACTTTATCTTGTTTGTTTTCTTTCATGTTACAAGCCTTATATTATTAGAATATAATTGTATGTATAATTTGTGTGATTTTTGTTTTCTTTTCGTTCAATCAATTTGTTCAATTTGTTGCTTTTGTCTTGTACCTAAAAGCCAAAACCTGATCAAATCGCAACACTCTTGAGACGACATCAGTTCTGTCCAGACTACAATCATTCGGTTTTATAAAGAAATTTATTCATTCAATCATAATTCGGACAAAATGTTATAAAAGTGTCACGATTTAAATGATATTTTGACAGTCGGGTATATACAGCTTGTATATATAAATTGTCATCATCATAATCATATATATATAATATATATATACTCCTGTGATAAAACTGATTAATTGTATCTGATTCTAGGAGAATAATAAATATAGAACTATTGTGTTACGTTAGTACGAGAGAAGTGGGCGCAGAGGGTGGCAGCAGGGAGCGCTAGCATACCGGGGACCGTCCAATCCCTTCCCTCACCGAGACCGTTGTCTCACATGGTAACGTTCAACTGTATCGCCTTCGTGTCTACGCACGATTGTTGTTCTGATTGCTGCTGTTGCTGTTGTTGTTGCTGCTGCTGTTGTTGTTGTTGTTGCACTTGCTGCTGTACCTGCTGCTGTATCGCTTGCAATTGTATGGCCTTTGTGTCTACTTGTTGCTGCTGTTGAATCGCTTGCTGCAGCTGAATAGACTTTGTATCCACTTGCTGCTGCTGCTGTTGCTGCATCGCTTGCTGCAGTTGAATCGTTTTGGAGTCAACCTGCTGCTGAATTGCTTGCTGCAGCTGTATCGTTTTAGAATCAACTTGTTGCTGGATCGCCTGTTGCAGCTGTATCGTTTTCGAGTCAACTTGCTGCTGAATTGCTTGTTGTAACTGCATCGCTTTTGTGTCCACGGTACACGCCTGTTGCTGTTGTTGTTGCTGCTGCATCTGGGCTTGCTGTGCAACAACACCTTGCTGCACTTGTTGCTGTTGTTGTTGTTGCTGCTGTTGCTGCATCTGGGCCTGTTGTGCAGCTGCCTGCGCAGCTTGACGCTGTTGTTGGCGCAATATACTTGGAGGGGGATCCATGTGTTGACGCTGATGAAGTAGAAGGTGGTTCTTTTGAAAGAACGCCTTGTTACATTTGTCACATACGTGCGACCTTATATGGCAACTTCCGTCCGAGTGGCGGCGCTGGTGCTGCGACAGCCCGTGTTTCTGTGCAAAGCCACGTCCACAGTCCGGACATACGTGTGGTTTAGGTTTTGGACCCGACACCGCTGGCGGTGACGTTTGTGTCGCTCCGTGTATGTGACTTACCCCTGGAGTAGTCAGAGGACCATTCATCTGTAGAACCAAAGAAACGTTGTTTAGAAATTGAAACTTGTTATTTTTACCGGATAAAATAACTGTGGTTGAAAAAAAAATTGAATGTCTGGACAAAAAATGATGTTAGTTCGTTACTCTGTCTTATGTTATTATCAATAAACAAGCATGTTAATTAATTGAATCCTTATGTTTACAAAATACTTATGTCAAAAATATTTACCTGATGTGTACCGGAAGTATTGGGGGTGAGGAAGTGTCCGGGGGTCTGTTGAAACGCAGCCGCAAGGCCACAAAGATCAGTAACTAGAGTTCTATCGCCAGAGTGTAACCTTAAATGCAAAGTAAGAGCTTCCCGATTCGAAAAGTCCAATCCGCATTCCCTACAAAAGAAGATTAATATAAATACGAGGTACCAAATGAATTAAAACCGACAATCGTGTGGTTGACAACGGTCAAGTTACCTGCAGGTGAGCGGTTTTTCGTCCGCGCTGGTATTATTGTTATGGATCTTGGAATGCGTGACAAGGTCGACCTTTCGCGGGAAGGCTTCGCCGCAGACGGTACACGCGAAAGGAGTTTCGCCGGTGTGGAGACGCATGTGCGCAAGCAACGTCCTCTTCTGGAGGAACTCCTTACCGCAGACGGTGCACGAGTGGGGCACTCTACCATGCAATCGGCCGTGATTAACGAGCTCGAACTTGCGCTGGAAGGTGGCACCGCAGTCGTGGCACACGAACGGGTGGAGGCTGCCGTGGAAGCGCGAGTGCATGGTCAGGTGGTCCTTCTGAGAGAATGACTCGCCACACTCCTCGCAGACGAACGGCCGCTCGCCCGAATGGAATTTGCTGTGCGTAACCAGGTGGCGCTTCAGTGGGAACGCGCGCCCGCACTCCTGGCAGACGAAGGGTCGCTCGCGCGTGTGTACACGCGTGTGCGTGACCAGGTGGTGTTTCAGGGTGAAGGATTTCTTGCACTCCCGGCATTGGTACGGGCGTTCTGCGCTGTGTAGCAGCAGGTGCGTGTGGAGGCAGTGCTTGTGGGCAAAGCTCTTGCCGCAGTGGACACAGATGTGTGGTCGCTCGCCAGTATGGACCCTCGCGTGGGTGGTCAGGTGATGTTTCAAGAGGAATGATTTGCCGCATTCGGCACACGAGTATGGTCGCTCCTTAGGCACGCGTACCTGGCTGCCCATGTCTTGCTGGTTCTTAACCTTCGTCTCGATCTGTGCAGCGTTCACGTGTGTTAGCACGTTGCCAAAATGCGCGCCCCCAGTGTCGGTTTGACTGCTGGCGACGTTGTTCGCGTTGTTGGTCTGGTTGGCCGTCGCGGCGGCCGCCCGTTTCATCATGATCTCCTGGCATTCCTCGACGGTGAGCTGTATTGGGCCGATGGGAGTCATAAAGTGTTTGGGCATGGCGTGTTTGTCGCTCGTCGTGAACACGAGTGTGTTCGAGAATAGGGACGGCGGTGGGGTGGCGTGCGTCGCGTCGCAATTGCAGCCGCCTTTGTCACAGGTGAGCGAGAATACATCGTGGTGTTGTTGCTGTTGCTGCTGTTGTTTTTTCACGTTCTTCAGGACGTGGGTCTGGTTGTGAGATCCCGTGTGACCGTGGTGGGTCGTCGGCGTTTGCTGACAACTCTCGTTCATTGCGAACATCGGCCGACGATGGATGCTATTAACAACCTTCATCGGCTTCACTTCTTGGATCTTCTGACTCGATCCCTGGTCCTGATTGTTGTTCACTGCGTAGTTCATGTTCGAAGAGAGGTCGCCTTGGGCGTTCTCGCGCGTGCTCTCGGCGCCGGGCCCCCCAAACGACCAGGAGTAGCCGAACCCGGCACCAGCGTTGCCTGGTGTCGTGCACATGTTGGTTAGCGTCGTGATCGAGGCGTTCGACTGACTGACCGCGGCTGTTGTGGTGGGCCCCTCGCACTCTGTCAACGCATCCTCCACGCCGACTCGCTCTACCACGACAAACTGGTCGGCGGGAAATATCTTGACAGGCTCCAGATATACGTTCCTGTTACACTCCAGTATCTCGGCTGCCAGCACCTCCTTCCACAATCATATCTTCTCGACTTTCCTGAAAAAATTTGCATCACTTTAACAATCGCTCCAAGTTTTTCCTTTTGTCTTTTATAATTAATTGATTATAATTGATTAACTAGAAAAATCATTCGTCCAATCGGTTTCTCTTTTTTTATGCTTTGTTTTGTCTTCAGCGTGTTTGTTTATTTTCAATCCTGATGCCAGGCCGTAGATGGCGCAACAGTTGCAATTTCAATGCAGACATTCAAGGATGTTTATTTTGGAATCTTTTAATCTGATTATTGTTATTTGAAACGAAAAAGATTGTCCTGTTTGATCCGTTTTACAACGGATATTAATTAAACAAGAAAGAATATTATGTTTAAAAAATAATAATAAAATGTATCATAATCAAGTAAGGAAATGAATGTTCCTTAACTAAATAAAATTATTATATGTAGCTTGTAAGCTTTTGTTTGTGTGGTGCTAGAATTCGATGCTATTTTAAAATTATGATAAAAGAGATAAAGTAATCTGTTATATAGAGAGTCTATCAATCAAATGTGCTCACAAATAACGATTCAAAAAAAAGCCTTTTCCACGACTATTTGAATTCACAAATATACAAATTAAATGACGTCCAACCTTTTGTGACGACGAATTCAGAGAACAAATACATACATATTAGATTTACATAATATAATTTTTTGTTAATTCTCGAAATTAAATTTTATTTTTTTATTACAAAATTACAATCAGGTGTTAATAACCAATGACAAACAATTGAAGGGTTTACATTTTCAGAAACCCTTTAAATTGAAAACAAAAAGAAAATCTGTCAACATTTAGTAACCACATTTAAATATGGTCACATTTAAATTTCCCACAAACACAAAAAAAAAAAAAAATAAAAACACTGAATACAACAAAGTAATAAATAAATATTTTACTCATAAACAAATACAGAACAATTCATTTTCATAACAAAACACACAACTGTGATGCTAAAAAACGTAAACTAGGCGCCAGATCGGCCGTCAGGTTGAATCACAAAAGGTTTTGACCCGGGTAAACAATAGCTTGCGCAGCGGAAAATTGCCGATGACGAAGCATCGGTTGCGGTGTGTGATGAAGAACAAACACTTTGCGTTCCCGGTCGGCGCTTACCTCGTGGATCACACGTTGCTGAGCTCAGTGCGGGTGGACCGTGTTCAGGACGACAAAGGGCCCGCGAGAAGCGCGTTGTTTTGGTTGATAAAAAAAGGCTGTTTGGGTGCGGTGAGGGGCACCTCAGGTGTGGTGCTCAATACGGCTTGGTTGCTCGTAACCGGGCAGTCTAGACCGCGAGCAATTCGCTCGGGGTGCCTTGGCGTCCGAGAGAGAGAGACAGAGAGGGAGAAAGACAACCTCTGCGTCCTGAGCAGGCTAGGCGCGACACGAGGCGGACGGCCACGGGAGCTCGCGCGCCGGCTCGGCGTGCGAACGCGTCGCTTGCGACGTTTCTCGGATCGGGGCCACG
The DNA here is from genome assembly GCA_030522925.1 of Trissolcus japonicus. Taxonomy (NCBI): domain Eukaryota; kingdom Metazoa; phylum Arthropoda; class Insecta; order Hymenoptera; family Scelionidae; genus Trissolcus; species Trissolcus japonicus. The sequence goes on from JAPYZS010000849.1 coordinate 15,351, forward strand.
CGCGACCGACGCTCACTTCAATTGCGGCAATCGCACACAATCGCACATTTTATTGTCCCATACAAACTAGCCTCACGTATCGGCCATTTTATTTGTAAACTACCAAAAACCAAGGCTGCCAATGTTGGCGCGCTCTTTTTCGGTGGCGCTGCAGTCGCACGCGCGTCAACTTGGCACTACTGTTCCCGCGCGATCGCCGCCATTTTTTTGAACCTCTTTCTTACATCGCAATTGTTCATTTAAGAAGTTTCTTTTTCCAAATTGACTTTTTTGCAAATTTTATATACAGTTTTCCGTCATTTTTCAACTAGACAATGAAAAAAGCGAGAAATTAACAAAAAGATGAACAATATAAGTCAAATGATTTTGTTTAACATACAAAAAGAATCGCATTTATTTCTTAGTAAACAATTTCAATTGTTTAAATACAATAATTATTTGAGTCACATTTACCCTAAGGTTTCATAATAATTATTAATCCCACGACTTCTATTTCGAAATGATACAATTGCAATGAAATTAAAAATTTCATAAAAATAAAAATGAAAAAAAAATAGTATATTGAAAAATTGGATACTATACTAAATAATTTTTTTTTGCTTTTTTAATACTAATAGATCTTCTAATATGAGGAATTTTTGATTCTTTATATGTACGAAGAGTGATTTCGTATTTCATACTTACACCAAAAGAACGTTCCCTTTGTTAGTTTCGGTTTCTTCGTAAACGATTGCTAATTAGCACGACCCTAACAAAATTGTCCCTGACGGAGCGTGTGAGATAATTACCAACTATTGTGCCACTCGATTTCTTCTCTTTTACACAACAAGCTACAGACTATAATTTACTTTCTATACACACAAATATTCAAGTTATTATTTTGTTTCAACTTAACGCAAAATATCTAAATAAGTTTGTTATTTAAATAATTTCTATTTTCAAATGCCACATTTAGCACATTTACAAATGCCACATATTTACCTTGCTCTGATGTGCAACAAATGAATATTTTTCACTTTTTATTAGAAACAAATTGAAGTACAAATATTTCTTTTTCTTTTTTTTCGAGGACAAAAAAGTATTACAAACATTATTTCAAGCTTCACAGCATCTACAGGGCATCTTAATTTGGTACATAGAAGTAACACTGAGTTGCTCATCGAAAGGGGCATTTTGTTTACGCGGAACCAGCTATTGTGATCTTAATTTTGCAAAGTTATACAGTCATCCAAAACATCGTAGATGAAGAACAACAATCATCTGATTAGAAGAAAACATGGTATTTAATGGGACTTGCCGGCCGTTTATCTCAAATTGATCTCTTTGAAAAGCTCTTTATCGTCGACGAAAAAAAATCTTACGATCAAAATAAAAGGAAAAAGGCGAGGCGAAAAACTGGCTGGAGGAAAATGAAAAAGGGGTGCGAATGATTGAATGAGGGTGGTTGTGACTTTTTTGAGAGACGTGTAGAATGGGGGGTGGGGAGGGGGGGATCGCGAGTCAGTGGAGCGTGAATGCGATACCATAGCCGGCATGCGCCGCCAACGACATAATCCTCCGCACCCTCTCGGGCCATGTTTGCCGACCCTTGACGCGTCCAGGACGATTTGTACGTTTCAATCGGCGGCAGACGCTTCTATGCATTGTCTAGCGGGACCTTTTCTCAGCCGCCAATTACAGTCATTACAAGCTGGACAGGGAAAAATGCGAATTCTCCGGGATTAGAAGTTTCCGCGCGAATTGCCCCAGACTTTGAAAGAAGTGCAGTTGAGAACTGTCCAATCTGCTGCTGAAAACGACTTTTCACCATTCAGATCCAACGTGAATGATTGGCTCGAGTCGAAAAGTTGATCGTGATTTTTATACAATTCGACCTTTGTCGACTAATGAATTTCTTGAAAATAAAAAGAATAAAAAAATAAAAAATAGCCTAAAAGCGCCAAACAGATGGAGTTCGATCTTTCAAAGAATTTTCCTTAGAAACCGAAATTAAAACTTCTGTTACGTTTTAGAATTCAGTTGGAAATATTTTTTATTCAAGCAAATTTTCGTTTTATCAAGACTATGACTGGAGTTGCAATAGTTGACTGAAATAAAAATTTTTCGATGGTACTAAACTGTAAACTAAGATACGACGTTGTCTATTCGTGACGTGAAGCATCTGCTGTTGATAAAAGAAAAAAAAATATCGAAGTCAATATTTTGTTCGACGCGTCAACGATGACGTTTAAGATGTTGCAATATTTCGGATACAAATTCATACATCTTTCCTCGATAATAAAAACAAAACACAGCTGTATTTATAAATCGGTGAAAAATTGTATTTGTGTTTTAGGAAAAGAATTATATACCAATCGAGCCGAACGCTATTTTGCGTTGGCATTAAATTGTGCAAAAGCATCGATGGAGCTCTAGAATAATAACCGGCCGAAACGCGCATAAAGGGAAGCACACCGTGATGCATAATGTTCCGGCAGCGACACAATTCGATACTAATTGATTTTTACGATCAGAGAGAACATTAACCGTGACTACAATGGGCGCAGATGACACCGAACCGACCCGTGCGTGACGCCCTTTTTCCGACCGCCGTATCGATGCACACCCAACATTTTTCGCGTTATTTAATCGACGCATTTGCGCGATTTTGGAAACGATATCGTTATCTGAGTTCAAGATCCCTCAACAAGATTTTGGATTTCGAAACGAAGAAAAAAACTACATTGTGCAAAAATTGTATTTCTTGTAAAAGTTTTTGTTTTACAAAAACTTTAAAGCTGGTTCTATAGCGAAACAAAATAAATCATTTTTTGCACAGATGAGTATACATTTTTGCTGCAATTTTCCATTTACTTTAGAATACTTTAAAATTTGATGACAAAATGTTTTTAATTAAAACTGTTTAAATGAACATTTAGTCTTCGTGCTGTACAAATAAATGAAAATAAATCGGATGAATTTTTTTCTTTTTTGTCCATACAAAAACAAAAATTACAAAAGCGTATCACGAAAGCGATTTTCCTCGATTGGGGCAATCGCTCTGGACACATGATTAGGGTTAACGTTACATTAATTTTGTGTCTCATCTTACGCATTTGTGCTGATGGCTGCAGCATTTGGCAGTGGCGAAGGACACCCTCGGGGCATTATTCGTGTACGCGCAGTGATAATAAAATAGACTTGTATCGTCATGTTCCGAAGCCCCGGTGTGTGGGGTCTTGTTTTCGCGGGCTCATGTTGTTCACGTCGGCAGCCTTTAATCATTGTGTCGGGAACCACCTGGGAATTGGCCACAAGTATCTAGAGACCATCTCCTTTTCTTTGATCTGTCAGCTTTGCTTTTAGCTGGCGCACATTTCAAATTTGCCGAAACTGAGGGTTGGGGGGCAATTAAATCATCATCCTGTTTGTATCTCGCTTACGTTTTCACATGATCCAAATTGTTACCGATGGACAAAAATGAACACAGATGACAACACACAGTGTACGGATTTTTTATACTAAATACTTTTTTTTTCGAACTAAAATATATCTTTTAATTAAATGATGTATCTTTTAGAACTGATTACGGCAGGACATTATCTAAATGAAAAAAACTTTTTTCCCAGTTGTAAAAAAGTGAAGGTCGCACACAAAAGTGACATTAAGATAATTCTCAATAGAAGTTTTGTTTCCTTTTATTTACCCCACTGTCTGCAAATAGCACGACTGGGTTTCGAACGAGTGCCCCTTCGCGCGCGAGTCTGCACCACTCAAATCCCGCGACAGTCGCAAGAATTGCACAGGGGGGAGTTGTGCAATTATTGCGCTAGTGCAGTAATCATCGCAGTAAAATGTTGAATGCCGAATGCTTTTCGGAGGGTCACCAACCAAGGAGGCACCCAAGTTCACGACACGCAATCAGGAAATGGACGACTTCCGCAGTCGTCCACGACTTTGCACAGCGCCTGACTATATAATGGATAACAGATTGCTGTCAAAAAAATTGTATCCGAAATTCTGATAAAAAATCGTTAAACATTTTGTGAGTCAATGTCATATTATAATTGTAGTCGCTGGAATGAGAAAAATAAAACGCTGCACATCAGAGTGCGCAAATGAAGCTCGCTCATACTCGACGCGCGGAAAGTCTCTCTTTGGGCTTTGCTATTTGCGTTGTTAGTTCAAAAAAGCCACTTGACGTTTTTATTTTTTCCGTACTTTTCACGTTGTTAGTTTTGTAGTAATTGTAAAAAGTGAAAGTTACATCTCACATGATACCACAAAATAAAGTTTACAGCATGTTGGAAATGTAGGTATATTTTTTTTGAAGTACATTCATGTTCTCAAGTTGGAATAACTTTGTCCGATGAAAAATGTCTTTGTTGCAGTTTTCTTATTCCTGGAATGCTGACGTTTTGATTGGGCTGGCTGAGAGCGACGTCGGCAAACTCGGCAAGATCGACTAAATAAATCAAGGTCGAGGGCGGATATTGAGCCATTGTTGGGCCAAAAAGCAGACAGCCGGCCTGGGCTGGCAAAATCAAAGCAGAAGACAACCGCGTGACGCCGGGGCCATGATTGTCATAACATAATTAATCCATATCAGAAGTAAATAGAGGAATTTGTGGCAGATGAGAGCGCAAGGCTTTGAAGCGCACTCGGGAGTAATTTTGTAGCGCTGCGAGTGAGGGTGTAAGAGGACAAAAAGAGGGCAGAAGCGAGTGCGAGAGAGAAAGGTTTTTGTCTACGAACCCTCGAGAAACGAACAATTGAGTGTCGGAGGACTACCTACTCACTTACGACTCTCTCGCCTTACGTCCCCGAGAGCTACAGTCGTAACCTCGCGATGGCGCACAATGGTCTGCCTTTTCTCCAGCGTGCTTTCTTACCACAATTAATAATTCTACGCGTTTCGATTTCCTGACAAGAACGACCGTCCACGAGATTGTCTGCGATTCGTCGCGGTTACAAATTTTCGCCGGCTTTTCACATCGCCCGAAAAACCACCGACAAAGACGCTCGCACAGGAAGTGCGCCCGATTGGCTTGTCGAGTCGCGACGGAAATTCTGATAACAATTTCCACGATATGTCACATTTTCCAACAGTCCTTTACATATAAAAATAAGATAAGTAAAGGTAAGTTGACCCACTAAATCAAGTACAATTATTTGATTGTTATTTTTAAATTGTTGTACTACTTTTCAATTACTTTCTTTTTATATTTTTTTCAACATGTTTCTGCAATCATTCATACAATACAACTGAATTAGTTTTATATTGTGAAATAATATATTCGTTTTAAAAATATAAGGATTTCAGACTTCGATTATTCAATAGAGGAAGAAATATATTTCTCAATCGTTTTTCATTTACTGAAGTTAAAAAAACAGTTTAAGAAAAAGATAGACTTGTTTTTCTCGCCTCACCATAAATTAATGAACCCGGCCCATAATTTAAACCAAATATTGGAATCCTTAAAGTCGTACTGGTTCCAAAAATGTTTTGAATGAAAAAAAGGGCATAACAGATAATGAATGAAGAAAAAAATCAGCAGCCGGGTTGAAAAACATCGGTTTTGTGTATATTCTTTGTGCGCGCGGAATGCGCAGAGTCCACACGCGAGAGGTCAAAGGTGCTGCAAAAGGCACACCTTTTTCGGCCCTGTTTTATTCGTCCGAACAAATAGCGCACCGCGGATTTTGCAAACGTTTCGAGAACCCGCATTTCGCGGAGCGAGGCTTATCTTTCGGCATTACGAAAATCGACCTTTGGAGCTGCGCCAATCGCCGCACAATCTTTCGTGAGGGCTTCGAAGCTTAACGTTGAGAGTGCTTTTTTTTCTCCGCGCGCTCTTTCAGTTTGAATAATGTTTATTTAATCACGGTATCAATCGTAGGTGCGACTTTTCCAGCGCCTGGGAAAATTACAGTCTTTCAGCGAAAAGAGGGAGTATAAATTTTGTTACATTTTGTTCTCCTCGCCAAAATTAGTTATCAACATTTTGGTGCGTCATTTTTGAAGGGATTTTTGAACCCGAATCAAAATTAATACTGTGGAGTTGATGAAAGATAATATTATTATGATGTTGTACTATTGAACGATATTTTATTCAATTATGTACATAATAGGTTTAACATATTGCGCGAACATAAAATGTTATCGAAATTCATCAGGCCTCGCAAAATCTGATTGTCAATCGGGAAAAATACTTTAGTTTGCACGATATGTTTTTGTTCTGCGCATTTTATAGATGACGAAATAAAAAACAAAAAAAATACAAATACAAACTTCCATAAGAATTTCTGCACAATCTTGAGTTATATGTGAGATCGAACAAATATTTTTCGAATGTGCATTAACATATGTTTAATTGCGTGGTTTAAACGATAGCGTTAATAGATTGCGCCAGCAACAACGTATTACATACTTGAGAGTATAACGATATTATGTCTAGCTTACGTTCGTGATCTATGTTTATTGCATTTGCTAATACTTTGATGCAGATCAAGTTGATTGCGCAACGCCGACATTTTTCCTTCGCAAATGGAAGTTATAAATTGTTGTTTAATATTTCTCATCTTTTCAATCAGTGACGAACTTGCTGATTGTTTGAATCAAACAAAATAATCGTCATAGCAGATTTATTTTCATTGCCAATTTTGTGACATTTTTTTTGCAAATTTTTTAATTTTAATTTAAAAAGTGCTGGTCTGAAAGAGAAAAGTAATCCTCATTTTTTTGTAATATTCTGTGCTAGATTTTAACGAAAACAGTAAGCGATTGTTCGTCAAATCGGTTAGGTACAGTGCGAAATATCACACAGCTGGTTTCATCGGCCAATTTCATAACTTTTTTAAGCCGAGTACATTACACTTTTTGTTTCCTCTTTATGACAGGCTCAACTTGAATTTCTCGAAACATAAAACTGAATTTTACATTCACATATTCATATAAACATGTCAAAAGGACATTTTTATACATTTTACAATCGCGATTTTTTTGATCATAAAAATTATTTTTCTTCTTAAATAGATTTTATGCTCTTTTCAGTTGAAACTAAAATGGGGAAACTAATGTATGTAAATGTCTATCCGGAAGCGAGGGGGCGAATGCAAATAACTTTAGAATCAAATCAAGATTTCTTAAATCTTCACCTTCTTCGTCTCAAATTGGGAAAAGTTGAAAAAACAAAATCGTCGAGTGGATTAATCCGAGTTTGTGCTGTTAGTCGAGAAGAAAGTGAAAAGTGTCGCGAAAAGGGCAACGGATTAGGGGTCGATTGAATTTAGGGGGCGTGCGTTGCTCATTTTGAAAGTTAGTGGTGGAAGTCGCGCGATGAAAGAGCGTCAAGAGAAAGAGCCGGGGTAAGCTTGCCGTAAACCGAGTAGTGCATCATTGACTAGGATTTCGTTGGGTATTTAAGGGAAGCTCGTACGAGGCGCACGCCAGTTTTACGGCCGCGCGGCTTCCGACCAGTCGTTGTCATTCAGCCGTACTTTGCATTGGATTAAAGGGCCCCGTTATCTTTGCACGCACGTGATAGCTTCAATTTTATCGCAATTTCATTTATCATCTGAGGATTATCAAGTTATTTATGTCTTCTTTTATGTCAAATGTTTTGTGATTCAAAAAAGTGACCAGTGGTATTACAATTTTGGATTAATTTTTTTTCACCGGCGACAATTTTTTCCAAACTCCGTAAGCTTTATTCTAAAACTTGATTTTCAAATTTCAAAAAAGAAAAATGAAATCATAACATTCGTTAGGATTTATATATTATCAAATTTTGATTTTGCGTAATTAAAATTTGATAGACAAATTTGTACATTGATTTCATTTTTTTTATTTCTTATAGATAAACATGAGGACAGTATTAATTGGAGATAAGAAGTGTATTTGCAACTGGTGTGTGGGGCTGTTATGGTTTGGATTGTTCCTGACCGTGGGGGCTCATCCGCAAAAACATCAGGGCACGCGCCAAGCCACGATAGAAAATGCGTCAAACGGTGCATCCCACTGTGATTATTCTGTCACAAAAGTGTCGGATTTTAGTACAGAAACTGTGGTCAGATGGAACAACAGTTGTTTCAAAGAAGAGACCATCACTTCGGGGTAGGTTCATCACATACTATACGGATCATTTTACATCAATTTATTATCGTACCCAACCATATATAAACGTATCAGAAACGGCCCGTTGAACTTTGGATAAGTTTCATGTTTTTTGTTTGTGTAATTTTTATTTTGATAACATCGGTGCCAACAATTTTTCAATGCATTTTTTTGCAATTTGACAAGCAATATGAACTAGATAAATGAACCAGATAAAAAATAAAAATAATCAATGTTTTAATTTATTTTTAACTCTCAAAATTATTGTTTGTAGATTGTTAATAATTTGATAAAATTAGGAGAAGTAAAATCACTGATAAAAATAAAATAAATTTTTTTTGAAATAACACAAAAAACTAACCCCTTCTTTCATTTACCAGAACACTTTTTCTCTGAATAGGATGCGTTGCCTTAATTTCAATCAGTATTAGTAAGGGTATGTTTTGATACCGGATGAAAAAGGGGGAATCAAATAAAATATTCAAATTGTTTCTACGGCAGTACTATTGGCGATGAGAAATGAATAAAAACATTGAAATAATCAATTTGGTCCTCACCGGTGACCGCACTGCTTCGACAAAAGGATTAAAGCCGAAAAGCGGAGAGTTAAATAAGCAAGGATTAAGGCCGGAAACAGTGGCGTCCAATGCATATCCATCCGACGGAGATCTCCGCTGCGCGTCCACCTGACGGAACTCTCACGAGGATACCACCGACTTTTCTGACCGCCAAGAGCATGCTTTTCACTTTATTCACCCTTCTTCAAAAAAAAGACTTCGCTTAATTATTCAATTATCGTCCAGATTCTAAAGGCGATTTTGTTTTCGCAACGATGTTTTTGTTTTTCAAATAAAAATAAGAGAGCCAACTTTTGTTGAATCTGTTAAAAGTTAGTTACTAATTGTTAGCACATTTCAGGGCAGAAAATTCGACCTTGAGGGAAGTATGGTTGCACGAATCACAAAAGAAGTTGCTGTTGCTCTACGTGGATGGGAGTTTGAAAAGTTGCCGAGAAGAAGACGCGTCTGATGGTACAGCGGATGAATGTTCCGCAGAACTGTGTAACGAGGTTGACTCGCACGTGAAATCGGTCAAAGCGGTCCATAGAAATGCATCGCAACCAGATGCATTGTCCTGGTTTTCGTCGCCGGAAAACCTTCAGCGAGAGTGCTTGAACTTGCACGCAAAAGAGCAGGATGAGATCGCGAAGCGAACGTTAAGGTGAACTTTTGTCTAATCATTTCTAATCATTTTAAAAATATAAAACTGATAATTGAATTACATTATATCCCTATTATTACAATGAAATGAAAATTTTTAATCTATAAACATAAATTATCGAATAACGTAAAGAATCGAATAAAATAATTCGAATCAGATCGATAAATTTAATTAATGATTTGGCACCAAAATGTGGAAAGATGTTGTTAAATTTAAAAAATTTAAATTATTCACTTAATTTTTTTTATGATCCTGATATATTTTGCAAATGAATGAAATATTACTAGAATTAATAAGACAGCTTGCTAAAAATAATAATTTGATTGTTAAAATATTTGATTATTTACATATAAAAAAATATTTGAAATAAGAAAATCTTAATAACTCAATTTGCTTATGAATCTATTTTTGAAATTGTTTTAATATATTTTTGTGACAATATGAAAAAAAAAAAAAAAACGCTGTCATTGACACAAAGAACAATTCTCTATAGGCTTTTTGCCGCCCTCCTCAAATCGTTACGGTTATTTTAACGTCCACGCTGAGCTATGGAGAGCGATCAAAGGTTGGACCATTTTGATTCAGATGTGCGGTGAAAGAAATATTAGTGAATGACTTTGCTTCTTGGTGTGAATCAAAAGTTCTGGAGAAAGTGTAAACGGAAACTATAAATAAAGATAATTTTAAATCAAGCGATCAAATTTTTGCAACAAACAATTCTCTAATTACAATGGCAAATCCGTGGAGAACATTCAGTATTTCGTAACCGCGCTATAATCATCGCTTGCGATGACATTGCTTTTAATCGTGTCAACGAAAAAGAATATAAGTTAATTATTCAATTAAACGCGGTATATACAAAACGCGGAACCCAATCTGTGCAATTCGATGCGGGCAAACGTCATCCGATTACCGTTTTTCGCTGCATCGTGCAGCCAGAATCCGCGAACAGCCCGCGCCATTAATTATCCGAAATAAATGTCTGCTGATATTTACAACGCGGAATTGAACTTTCAAGAGGCTTTCGGAGCGCGGAGGAAGGACACGCCGTAAATCGTGGCCGAAATCGCCGGGTCGTTTAGATCAAAGCGAGGATGCCGTGGGCTCTTAATATGTTTTGATCTTTCTTCTGGCACTGACGGATTTGTACCGGCGCTCCTTTCGCAAGCGAATTTGCTCACAATCAATCCGTGATCTCGGCAATGAATTGACGCTCAAACTGTTCGCGAAGCCAATCACTCTTAGGTGGCGAGTAATTTATTGTTATTTCCTTTCAATTAGATGCATCTTCGATAGAGCGCTGATGTTTTGGCTTGCTGCACCTCTACGTTAGGATATTTGAATTTGCACGAAACAAGTTCTTTCTGATAGCTTTTTTTTGATAAAAATTACCCTCATCAATCCAAATTTACATTTCAAATATAATTTAACATTTTAAAAAAATAATATATAAAAAACTAATAAACATTTGTTTAACATCTTGTTTGAGCGAAAAATTTGCTAAATATGGATAATTGATTTTTATGATTTTTTAGAAATGAAAGGGGTGGTCGCTCGCGTCGAGGACTCTTCTCCCAATGGGACAACCTTATAGCTCCTGGAACAAAGTGGTGCGGCTGGGGCGATCGAGCCAAGAAGTATACCGATCTGGGTGGTTTCAGCAAAGCGGACACATGCTGTCGAAAACACGATACCCGCTGTCGCTATTACATACCTGCGTTTAAGAGTCGTTATGGTCTCACCAACACCGGATTTTCCACTCTTATGCATTGTTCTTGTGATGATGGGTAAGAATGTTTTTTTATATTATACGAATAAAAAAGCAATTCACATTTTTTTTTTGATAATTTATAACGGCAAAGTGTATCTCTAGTCTAGGAATGCATTTCTTTGACAAATGTTCGAGGCACACTCATAAATGTCTCAGTTGAAGAATACGAATATGTGGCATTTATTTATACTATAAGCGCACCATCGAATGTGCCTTACATCTGTCTTTCACGTGTGCGGGTTATTTAATTCTTCTAGTTAGAGAAAGTGCAAAAAATTACACTAAATGTGCACTTCGTTATGCTTATAGGATGTATTTTTATGCGTGCTTATAAAATGAAATATATTGCGGTTTGAAACATGTCTCAAAATCGTTTGAACGATTTTATTAGAAGAGACTT
>JAPYZS010000850.1:0-27175 GCA_030522925.1 Trissolcus japonicus
ATTTTTCACCGGCTGATGTATATAAGGAACCGAAATACAGTAATATACAAGTGATGCAGAGTGTGTGTATGTGGAATGCGTCCGCGGATCATGTTCTGTGATTAATGTCTGCGATGTTTATACATCTATCTAAACAAAATTTGTAAACAAAAAAAATACTTAATTATATAAACCATTGTTGAAAGGACATATGACAGGTGCCGGTAAATAGTCATAAAAAGAAAGAAAGAATAATTCTACGTAATTAATTTAAATCAATAAAAATTAAAATGTTCTGGCATAAAACGTTACGTCATTTCTTATTGATAATAGTTATATATTGGTTAAAAATTCACGATACTTTGTAGGTATTATTTAAAATGTTCGACTGTTTATTTTACTATTTTAAATTGTAAAAATCCATAATCAGAAACGTTGTTTTTAAAATGTACCCATAATATAAAATAGAATGAAAATCGTAATACTTATTATTACTAATAAAATATTATAAATTTCAACTTATTTAATAGAAAAAACAACGATTCCTTTTTCTCCGTGTAACATTGCCAACAATTCTCAATTATTTCATTTTATCAAACAGCCTAGGAGTTTTGTTAATTTCAGTGAATTATTTTGAATTTAGAGTGCTCGTTGATATACTCTCTAAGAACAATTAACATGGAACGTTGAAAGCAACCGACAATGTTTTGTGACAGTTATAAATATGCTCGATTGTAAACAGATTTAATACCAGTTTGCCGAGAGGTGACCGAGCTCGGCGATAAAACAGCGCCGAATGGGCTCCAAAAGTGGGACACCGCCAGAACAATGCACATCAGCCCGAAATGAAATCGCTTGATTCAAGGGGGATTCATTTAACCGTCAAAAGATGTTTAAAAGAGCACATCATCGACAGGCGAAACCAACAAGGACGTGCACACAGCGGGTTCGAAATAAACCGCGCAATAAACTTATCCAACCATTGCACAGAGCAAGTGCCACCAGCGGTCGTCGACTTTCTCATCCGACGATCGATCAAATTCCATCAACTTTCGCGTTTTCATTACCAATTCATTAACCGTGTTTTTCAGCACTAGTTTCCTTACCCCGACATTTTGCTCGTTTCATGATGTATATATTTTTATCTCTGTCCGGGTATCGCGCTTTATGTGCACTATTTGTATTATGAATAAGCCCCTCTATAATGAAATAGTGCATGTCGAATCACGAGTGCACATTAATTCATAAGCGGCACGTAATATTTCAGCGGAACACTATGCGTGCACAGTTGCCCCGGTCGCTCGGGTGCATTATTAAATTTAAACTCCGCCGGGAGACTTAAAATAAGAGGCCTGGTGTTCACGTGGCGGACAAACACAAAGGTGCGCAAGAAAATTGAACGTTAAGAGAACAAAAAATGGAGAAAAAGAAATAATCCAACGGGAAAATAGGCGCGACGTGTGTGCGCAACCCGCGATATGACGTCGAGATCAATATAATAGAAGTTCTAGTGCGTCGTTGAAGCCCTCACGTTCGCGCTCAAAGTCGAATGGTAATAAGTGCGTACCGTCGGGAATGACTCGGGGCCCGATCAAGTTTCGCGTTCTTCATTGTTCTCGTCGACGAATTCGCGTCGCGGAAGCCAGAGATGTTTACGATGCCCCGTAGTTGACAATTTATGCGAATAATAATAACAAGCGTTGCGCGCCAAGGTGGGTTATTGATTATTTTCGGCGCGCACCGCCACTTGGCTCGGGCCATTACCACTCGACAAAACTATTCCCTCGGTTGGCGCGCGGAATGCGACCATTCCAAACGGAGATCTGTCGAAGTGTCTGTCGAATTTGCAAATTATTTTGCGAATGAATGTTCGTGCCCCCGAATCAAATTACTTTGATGAAGTTATAATCGTGCGCTCTGATTCTCTCTCTCTCCTCAAGTCCGTGCGCCGCGCGCATAAATAAAAAGTCCAACACGTTGGAAATTAATTCGCGCTCGCCATCGGGTTGGTTCTATTTGCGCAATGCGGAATGCTCGCTGGTCGCGCAATTGAATTTTCGTGCATTGTTGATTCGTCGTGTCGAAGATATTAGTCGTGAATTTGTCCTCTAATTGAATTTACCTTCTGTGAAACACATAATGCTGTTTGCGAACGAAAAGTCCTTGAGAATTTGACGGTGAGAAATTGCGTTATCCCGCAGGCGTGATGGGGCTTTCTCGACCAGGCCATGCACGCCCGACGTAAAGTTTCGCGGCACTTTTTAATTATATTTCGATTTCTTCATAAATAATTCAATGACACGCGAAAATTCGGACCTTTCTATTATGACGGAATAAAATATACATCACCTTGCGTTTCACATTCGGAATTACAATATTTTATAACTTGTGATACATATCCGTCTGTATAATCTTTCTCCATCTTTATGCAACCTGACATTTTCACGTTGAGTTTTGGAAATACGAGTAAATCGGTCCGAACATCTATACACATCTTGTAAGAAAAAGATATAAGGAAAACATAGAAAAATATTTCTGAAAGTGTGTTTTCATTTTCGGTATAGCAGTTAGATTAAATTTCGCTGACTTTTTTTCCAGTCGCTTATAATTTTTTTTATTAATGTTTATTACCATGTTCAACGCAATGTGAAAGTTTTGTTCAAAATAAATAATTTTCCATTCAAATGAAAACAGGTGAGATTCTGTTATTCATTTTTGATTTACAATTTTACATCGGTCCGCGGCATGTCTCATGGAATGTCAGATAAACAATTTGAAAACAAAACAATTTGGTTCTTTGATTTCGCAAAACCATGTGTAGTTATTTTTGTTTACTCACGTTTTGCCTCAACGATTCCGCGAATAGGAAGGTGGCTCATAAATTTCTTCACGAACTCAACTTCAGTGCATCGGCTTTCAGTGGTGCGAAGAGGCGTGTATCTTTCCAAGAATGATGTATCGGTACTTGTGTTTGACGTACTTGATTTTGCGATTCCCATTTTTTCCCCTCTAAACTGTTTCAATAGCGCGATCATAAACAATATTTCACTTTTTAGATGCCACCGATGTTCCGTCTTCATGGAATGATTATAATCAAAAATTATTACCGGAAACTATTAACAAGTTTCGTTCCTTTGTTTTATTCGTTTTATCGATCACTCGCTACTATATATTGCAAAACCTATCAGATACTAACGAAATGAACAGCATTTTAAGATTGATCGCTTTGTCTGGTGTAATTGTGGGTCCTCAAAATGAGCGAGCGTATAAACATTCGTACTTGTTTAGTAGTTTAATACGCTTCAACTATATTTATGATACAAATAAAGTTAAATTTAGTGAAAATCGCGCTTAAACGAATAATAAACACTCACGCAATTTGACGCGATTATTCTGATTGAATTTGATCGGATTTCCATTTTGTGCGTTCCGGCGCTTTATTTTACAACGAACACCACAAAAATAATGGCAAACTTTTTTTTAAGTACAATACAATCAACGAGCCAATAACTAAATTACCCGCTACATTCCGGCATAATTTTTAAGAGCTTTTCTACTTCTCAGTGTTTCTCTCGTGAATTTGCAAAATCGCTTACACGTTCTTGCGAGTTCTTTTTCTTTTCTTAAAACAAAAGTTTTCCCCGAATGCAATTAAAACTGATATTATCGTCCTTTTTTTCGTGTTATTTAATTTGGAGATTAATCCAATTGAAAGTAATGTTCGCGCACTTTGTTTTAAACTCGGAATAACGTAAATTGTCGGCGCGGGTGTCGTTTTTCGTGCCATCCCGATATCAGCTCTTATTATCGTAGTTCTGAAGTAACAACAAAACCTATTAAATCTTGGCAACGCAGGCAACAAACATTTAAGCTGTCTCCTTGCTTCCTTTTGTGCCGCAGTGTTCGGCGAAAGCACACGACGAAATAGCTTATGCATATGAGAAAGCTCACGGTATCTTACCGCTGAGCATTTAAAGCTCGCCCGAACCATTTTCTAATAATGTCATTTCTACTGGCTTGTGATCTTTTATCTCTCGCTTGCCTCGTCATTAAGAAACCGTCTTTTTTATTACACAGCGAAAAGATTTGTGCAAATTGCTTACCTATAGTTTAAAACAGAGGGATTTATAATGTCGAATTTGCTCAGGCAAATTATTTTCCAGCGCAAAATATAGCTCCGAGTTTAATTTAAACTGATGTTTCTTAACGAATCCTCCTCTTGAGTTTAATTTGGATCCATTGATGTAATTGCAGAGTAAAAACAATCGAACCGAGTTGTGATTTGAAGAATCGATTCTTTAACACGATTCGTCAGCCTATTCATCAGATTTTAATTCCTGGGAATTTGTTTTGAAACAAAACAAACCCTTATTTATTGAATATTTGATCAAATTCCATTTGCTTCGTGAAATATTGATATTTCATAGCGTGTTTTATTTTGTATATTTTCACCCTATAGATTTTGAGTTGAATTTGTTTAGTTTAGTGACGATGAATGTTCATGTTCCCACAGGGACGAAAATACATTTGCAAATATATGCCAAATTTATATTTATTAAAAAAATATAGTATATTTTTTCGGTAAAATTTATATTAATTTTATATTATATTTGTACAACTTATTGCCGCTTTATAAATGATTTATAAATAAGAATACTTTCAATATATAAAATACACGTGAAACATATTTTGAAATATATTTTCGTCCGTGTGGGTACAAGCGCGCGTAATCGTCATTACCGCGTGTAAAATCTCTGTTTACGAAAAACTGCGATAAATATATTATACATAAGCTGAATATGCACCGTCCGGACAAGAGTATATATTTTTTGTTGGAAAGCTCTCTTCAGAATTTTTAAAACCGTTTTATTCTCGTGGGAGCAATAAGCGAAGCGCAGCATCGTAATATGAAAGTACTAAGGTAGACATTACTGACAAAGACAGCATTATTGTCATTTATGAAAGGACCTCTCGTCTGCTCTGCAAAAGCATGTTAATAAGAGTCAACTGTGTCTGCATTTATTATAAAAACAGTATTTCAATATTTAGCTTAATCGGCTTCAATTCTTTTGTATGCTTTATTCAGTTTCATCATTTCAATTATTTTTATCATTATATTTTTTCAACCACGCACGCAAATTACCTGTTTTACATATTTTATACAAATGAGTGTTTTTAAATGTGTTTTTTTTTCTGCTTCTGAATAGAAATATTTTACAATGTAAAGGTACTTATATATTTCATGCACGTATATGTTACATTTGTCACATATTCAAATATATTTGTATACGGGTGACTATGTATATACACATAAGAGTTTTCTTTCATCTCAAAAAAAAAAAATTCATTCCGCTGTAAAAACATTTCAACAGTGGTATCCCGTGCAAGAAAAATATAGTTTTAAACACAGTGCGAGACAGTGGGACTTGTGTATTATGATTTAACGTGGCTGCAATTAAAACTTCTTGTAAAACTACTTTATATGAACGGAAGTTGAGCGCACTGAATACAATCATAACAATCATTTGAATATATAGCAATGGCGAAAAAAAACCGAAAGAAAGTTTATATACAACTTTTGAGGAAACTTGTGCGTTGCTTTCATTGTATCATGGTGTGCAATTTTCAGAGGTAACTGGAGGCGGTACCCTAGTAAAAATTTTTCAGGACCGTGCCATTCTGGGTCCTGGAAACGCTTTTTTCTAAGGTCATTGAATAAAGAAATCTTGTATAAAATGTGTATCACTTTTGCACTAGTGTTGACGATTGTTTGTTGAAAATAGTTTGAACTTGAATTGTGCACGGAATTTATTGGAACGAATCAAATAGTGTTGACGACGACAAAGCGGAGGCCAAATCGAATAAACCAAACTGATGTAATTTCATTATATGTAACAAATGATTTGCACGAGCCGGTGTGGAAAAAATGGGGGCACAAACACCGGAGAGTGTCCCGCACAGAATCAATGCTAATTCATGCGATTAATTCGGAAAGTACATTACAGTTCACATAATTGCACAATTTTATCGTACATTTTGAAATAAGGCAATTATTGGCGAATTATCAAACCACAGAAAATTGCAAAACATCGCCCGGTTTTATAACTGCGATCCGAAGCAACGTGAAACGAACCGTCTAAAATTTGTAACAATCAAGTGGGCGATAACAATTATATCTACAATAATATTGTATTGATATTCTATAAAGTAGCAGAAAATATATATTCGCTCGGATGAAATTTCGTTTTAAAATAAAAGTCAAAGTAGATTTAATTCGATGAGGTGAGGTTAAAACGAAAAATAAATCTCGGTATAATGTAATCCAAATTATTCAATGAGATAATGATCATTATTATAATGATCTCTCAATGAGAGAATGAAAATAAATCGACGCAGCTTTGGCGCCCAGCTTTGTTCAAATGAACGAAAATTCATTTGGTGTAAAGATACACTCCTCGCATAACGATGAATTTGAAAATTTCTATATTTTCATAGCCCCGATTATTGGTTAATAATCGCGAGTTTGGTTTTCATACAAGTGTAAAATGAATCGAGAAACAGTTGAAATCGACAATTTCGTCCAAAATAATTTGATTTTATGCAGCAGCACCAAAAGCCTCGGGGCAAGAGTTCACGCCCTGAAATAGAGAGCTCTAAAAGATTCAAGCCTCGAACGATCCGCGGGCGTCGCTTTTATGCGCCCGAATCCGCTCGACACATCCGCATTGGCATATTGATCAGCGCAATCGTGAGACGTCGGCCTAACTTATTTAGCCGCGACACGATAGCGTGATTTTCTCATAAATTATTGAAGCCTTCTAATTGTCATGTGCGGTTGCAATTACGTTTTCAATATCCGCCGTCAATCGACCGTCTGTCGTATTTCCAATGTGAATTGACGCCTGTGTAAGAAACCCCGGTCATTCGAAGCGTGTGCGATTCGCTGCTGATTTGACATTGACCGCGTCCAGACACAGGATGTAATATTTCCACTCACTTTTCAGTGTCGAAAGAAAAAAAAATTTTTTTTCCTCACCTTAACGAACGATAACATATTATTTATGTCGTCGTTTTTTAAATTAAGCCAGCCCGGCGCAATGTTGTGGAAAAAGTAATGAACTCATTATGTCGTGCGATGAGGTTCATATTTTATATAGAAATGTAAGATAATATTTTGACGCGCTAGATAAGTTGTACTGCCGGGATGAAAGTTGTTTGCAGCGAAAGAAGGCCAAGTGGATGACGTGCCATTTAGTGGCGGACAAAAAATTGAAAAAAAAGAACAAAAAAGTAAACATGCGAGCAGATGAGAACAAATGAGAGAGCTTGGTCGCGGGTCGCCGGTTTGTTATTTGCACGTAACACATTTATTAATTTGAATTGCGAATGGCGCGGGCTTTTTCACTCGACTGTGCAAAGCCGAGCTTTCAATATGCCATGAATCGCGTTAATTAAGAGCGTCGATTAGTTCGGAGTCCACATTGGCAGGAATGCGGATGACATTTGAGGCCTGTTTCTTCGCGTGGTCGGGTGTATGAAACGTTTGGCAGTACGGGATGGAAACGCGACATAAATTACTCTTCCGAACCCGGCCGTTTCCGCCGGTTCAATAATTGGCTCAGCCTGCAGGAAGTTCGTTGAGACAATAGAGAAATTCAACTTCACAGAATCATGCATCTTCCAGCAACCTCATTCGCATTCATTGGTTCCCAATTATTTCCCATGGAGTGATGGAGTTATTAAGCCTCTAATTATGAAATTTCCAACTTGGCATTGAAATACGTATAATAGCTATAACGCGAAGTGTGTCTAATGATTGAAACTTCAAATAAGAAGATGCAGCAAATCCATTCCAAGACTCTTGGTCAATCTTATACTTTTGAATGATCTATTGGAAATTGGTAATCTTGGCTCAGAAATTTGAGGAATGAATTATTAAAAACGAAAATTATATTTTAAATATTTTAATATTTCTATAAATATTCAAATATTTCATTAAAAAATATGTGTAACTGTGAATTAGAATACTAATTGTCAGTAAAAGCCTGCATTGTCAGTAATTGCCCGTATTCATTTAATTCCTGAACAATTTAAATCAAACAATCAAATAAAATCCACTGTTAATATTTTAAAGTTCACTTTCTAGTTTGGCAGTTATGATAATTGTTTTTGGTTGGTTGGTGAGTTATCTTTTGTTTTCATTTTTCACTTTCAAACACTTTTTTCAAGCATTTTCAAACACTTTCTGAAAAATTAGAATTCAAGTGAGTATTCCAATCGATTTATAACTATTCTGATTGCAGTTTCATTTCATTTCGCATTCACTATACTTGAGAGCGATTCCAATATTCGTGATAATAAAAGAGTGCATTAAATTATCTTTTATTCAGTGAATTACAATTAACAAACATTATTCAGACAGATATAACAATTTTATGGTACAATTAATTTAAATAGTTACTGAAATATAAAGTTCGCCTTCTTTTAATGGGATAAACGTAGTATTCACGGAAGAAGAACTGTCGAATACCTCTTTGACGCTCGAATATAAATTCCCATTTTCACCGGTGAGACTCATTGCTAAGTGAAGTTCAATTAAAAATCGAACACAGTGGCCCACAGACCAATTCAATCGTCTCAATTAAGACTCCTAATTATCAGTCAAGTCTCGACCAATATCGGAAAACGATTCCACTAAGTTGTAACTATGCCGTTGATAACATTCGTTTTTCCGCGCGGCTTCTAGACAAGATGCTACTGGCTCGGTACAATTGAATAATCATGCAGACTTATTTGAAAGAAAATCGAATAATGACGATGAATGAAGGGAACGACGTTTTATCAAATCAACTATAACAAGATAAAAAATAATTATTATTGAGTTATCTTTTTTAGTTAATCTTTTCAGTACAGATTAAATTTTTTTTTCATCAATTCGAACTATTCTTAAAACGATTTTTCTTCACACATTTTTTTCTTTCATATAAGAAAATATTCAATATAATGTAAAAAAAAACTTGTAAATCCATGTTATTTTATGTCATAATATTTGAAAGAACGATTTACCAATTTGATGCAGCGTTATACTTTTCAAAAGTTGAAAGCAAAAAAGAACATCGGCTGTGCCGAGTTTTTCCAACGCATCAGCAAGAAAAATATGTTACACGCTTACATGAAAACATTTTATTTACATCAGTGCGGTAAAGAAAAATTAATACGAAAACGTATCACGATTCCAGCGCTTGAAATGAATTTCGCGGACGCCTTCTCTCAGATGAAAGAAATATCAAGAAACTGAATAATTCATAATTTTTTTTTCTGTTGTTAATAATACTATCTTTTCTTCAAGATCGTTCCTTATTGCTTTCTACGGAAGAATAAATATGTAATTTCTATTCCAAACGACGTTCGCTGAAAAATGCAGCGACCGTGCATATAAAGCTGCGCTAAGCCGAGGGAAGGCAAACTTTTAATTCAGCAGCTCGACTCGCGGGATAATGCGAGACGTAAAAAATAGGCATGAACACTCATTACGCGCGTTAATGACCGATCACAGATGCCGCGTCGACGGAAATTTTCCGTTCGCCAGTCAATCATTTGACCCCTTCGGCTTGAGAAGAAACGAGGCAAAAAACGAGCGCGAGTCGAAAGAAAAAGTCGCGCTACGTGCCAGGCCAAGCATTGTCCTTCCATTTTGCAATTCGTTTTCCCCTCACGATTCCTCGTTGTAACAATTTTTTTATTGTCGCCTCTCATTGGCGGAACGAAACATTTTTTTTTTTATCCACTGCCAGGCACGCTTCCACGGTAACGACTGCCTCCAAAAAGGCTTTCAAGCTTACCTGATTGCGAGCACACAATCAAGTTCAATGTCGTGCTGTCTACTGAATCTTTGCCTCCATTTTCTTTCTTGTTTTCTCTTTTTTCGTACTCTTCTGCCAACAATACCGATAGCTTAATCTATTATGAATTTTTTTATTCTTCTCATGATCATCTTTACAGCCATTGTTAATAACAGTACAATGGCGCGCTGATGCGTTATTTTTCATTGTAATTAGATTCTAATTGTATGCTTGCATATTATTCATATCGAGTATAAAGAATATAAAAGATACGGTGCTTCTCTCTGTCCGTGTTTGAAAAAATAAATGGTATTATACAATTTATGACCTAAGTACAGTAGCGCTAAATGAATCTCACATAATATGAATCTCACACAAATGAATCAAACACAATATGAATCTCTGAACATTTGCAATTTTCATTTCGTTTACATCATAATCCGCAGATTTTTTTGATAATTCTCATTACTTTACGTTCATTTGTACAGTCCTAAAAAATGTATCAAAAAAGTTATCCAAACTGTCTGAGTATAGGCGTATATTGAGCACGAGAGACTCTCTCCGGCTTGCGAAAATATTTGCAATTCAAATAAGGGGTGTGAAGTATCCGTTGGTCCTTCTTGCATAATAGGAAGAGTTAAAGTCATACATACATGACTTCAAGAATCAGAAATTGTACGTTTATACATTCAAATTTCTTCCTTTTTTCCATCTAATTTTTGATTCATCAGACTTTTGACATCTCTCGACAATAGGGACCTATACACTTTTTAAAACGAGCCAATTATTTAATGCCAAAAATAATATCTGAAAAGTTTTTAAATTTATGAGAGATAAAGCTTGTAGTGCTTGGAGCATAACAGTATTAAACACATCATCATTTGCGTTGTTTTTATTGTTCCGGATTCATGCATTTAAAAATTATGGCTACTCTGGGAAAATGTTATTACGGGGAAGAAAGTTTTACCGAGTTGGCTATATATATATATATAAATATACACTTATATATACGCGAACTCAACTGGATATTCACAATACCTTTATCGAGTTTTTATTTCCTTTTTTCCTTATGTACGATTTTATTATTTGCGACACAAGTTTTTCTTTTTATCTACTGATCAGAATCGAGTGGCTATAAATTTTCTTACATTTTTCATAACAATTGCAATTTTAAAAGTACCGAAAAGGTTTTTTTATACTATGTACTATGCCGGTGGCTTAAATCATTTATCCGTAAACACGAAAGGTAGTTACTCGGGGAACAATTGCTTTTTAAAGTACAGCCGAATGAGTTTAATTCACGTAGCCAACGATGTGTACCCGAACAGCTGAAGCAAACTGACAAACACGAAAAAAATAATTCGACACTTTTTTCAATTGTACTCAAATATGTAGTTTTCAATTTGATTGCATCAACTATCGCTGCTGTCAAGTCTGAAAGGTTCGTGACCAGCAGGCTGTTCTTATGAGTGCAGAGACATGCTTCGATTGCATTCCGCCACACTGGGAAATAGTTCAATAAACGTCGTAGGCGATTTCATTTCTCTCTTAACTCCCAAGTAGATTTCCGCCACGTGAGAAATGGAATACATAAGAGGCGTGGACGTGGCTGCTTACGAATGTTCGCTGTCTGTGACAACAGTATCGATAAATCTCTGGCGCGCGGGAAATTGCTGCCTTCAGTTACGAATGACGGATGAGTACTTTCTGTTGATGGGAACTTAGTAGACGCTAGAAGACTTAATCGAGATGAGCAATAACGAGAGATCTTGATTGAATGCTGTAATGAAAACAAAAACAATTAAATTTATTTTCGATCTGTCGGAATAGGAGAGACTTTTTTTTTAAGTGAGACATCAATTACAAATTCCTAGTCTAGATGAAAAACATTTTTGTAGGATAAAAAATTCATCAGGCTATCAACTAATGTCCAGTTTACTCGGCTGCGATAAAGTCAACTTTTTATCACCCATAAATATATTTTCAGTTACTATATATTTCGTTGAATCTATATACTGCGGCTGTCACATGTCGACTAAATTAAAAGTGAAGTTGTATATCACCAAACTGACACATTTTCATCAAATCATAAATACCATTCTGGAACCTCACAGCTCATCATATCTAGCTGATATCTATGCACATGGCTAAAAACGAACGGCTATAAAACAAAGTCAATTTCATAAAAAAAGTTGCTGATTGTATTTTATTATTTTTGACAAATTAAGCTTCGAGATTGGCGCCAGGGGAGTCCGTTTGAAATAAAATAAGAAAATATGTGAAGAAGACTTAATTTAGTACTACGTCGGCAAATAAACGACCCGAGTTGCTGACTTGATGAGACGACATTGAGTGAGCGGAGTTCTTGAATGTGCAATGGACACATAAATAAAAGCAATGACGGATACCTAAGGAGCTCCGGGCTTTAAGTTGCGTAACAGGTCAACTAGCCGGAACATCGTGCGATAAATTGCGGATATTAAAATATAAATTGTACAATGCAAATGTTGCGTTTAATTAAGCCAGAGCTTCGTGACCAGCGAGCAAAGGTATACTGCTGCGCAAAATGGAAAATATTTTAAAATTAACTCGAATTTCATCGCTAAGACTTTGTTCGAAGTCAACGTGGCGCTCGTGAAATGATTGTAATTAGACGCTTCGTTTAATTGGCTCTGTGCTCTTTCAGAAAAGCGGACGGCATAATTCGTATAAACGGTACACTATTGCATCCTCAATGAAAAAAAAAATTTTTTTCACATATTTCTGAAACTCTTTCACACTTATACGTATTTAATTACTGTTTCGAATACACTTAATAGCCTGCACTTTATCCTATAGCAGTAAATCAATACCTCTTTTATGTCAATATAATTTTGTTGTCGTCAAGCAAACTTGGATGACAAATTAACAATATTTAATATTTATTAACATCAGGATGAGACATAGACTGACTTA
The DNA here is from genome assembly GCA_030522925.1 of Trissolcus japonicus. Taxonomy (NCBI): domain Eukaryota; kingdom Metazoa; phylum Arthropoda; class Insecta; order Hymenoptera; family Scelionidae; genus Trissolcus; species Trissolcus japonicus. The sequence goes on from JAPYZS010000850.1 coordinate 12,777, forward strand.
CAGAGTTTACTTGACAGATTGGACTGGGCTAACTTCACGTGACATAAATAACTTTGACAGCTATAGCAACCAAAGGAATATAATCCGAAACCGGATATACTTTCTATTTTTTTTAATTTAATGAGACGGTAAACTATTCTTACAATGAAAAATCATCCATGTAAATTTAAATGAACTTTAATAAAAAATCAAAATTCAGGATAGCATTCCGTTTCTAAATAAAGTGGATAAATGCAAGCCATCCAATAAAACGAGCGACCGATCAAGTTTGCATTCAGCCAAGAATGTATTGGATCATGATTCTTAATCAAGATGGCACAAGGTACTTGCATACCATATGAATTATACGAACAATACATTCTTTAACAACTTCCTCGTGCCGCAAAGTTTGTTGCATTAAATACGATCGGTAAATTGGAATTCTGACGTCTATTAGATGCTTTATTGGTTTTTTTTATTTGCGCATTGTTACCAATAATTAAACATTTTATTTATTTTAATTTTGGTGTTGAACTTTAAAAATAAATTTCTTTGTATTGAAATGATTAACTACCATCATAAATAACAACCAGATCGTACGTAACACATTACTTTGAATGCTATTCAAAATTAATTAAAATATTCTGATTGTAATAATCATATAAAGATTTTCCATTAATGACATATATTATTTTATTATCTGGAACAATAGGGAAACATGGATGAAGATTGTTCAAACGCGGGTGTCTATCGCTTTGAAAAGGTCACTCATGGAGCTATCGTTGAAGTTGTTGAATCAACAATTCCATGTATTTTGAATGGAAGAGAACAGGTTTAACAGAACAAATTTCTCTGAATTTAAATGTTTGAATTCGTTCACGAATTACGAAACATTGCGGTATCAACATTGCGCTTACTACTGCAAAGGTTGAGCAAACCAAACATTTGCGTATACATATAGATAAAAATTGTCTCCCTGTATCTCATATAATCCAAATCATCCAATTTCGTTTTTCGTAATATCGGTATTTATTAACGTGCTTTTTAGTTATGTTGATTACCATTCGCGCATCTCCTTAATCGTCTTAAACAAAAATTCATTCGAGAACTGAAATTGGCAAATTAATTTCATCTTGTCTTAATCTCTGTGAAACGATTTATATTCATTAAATGAAAAAAATAACTAGTCAACAAATCGTTTTAATTTATATAAATTTGCATGGATGATACTAAGCATTTTAAATTGAAATTTATCGAGCGAAAGTACTAATGAATTTCAATAAAAAAATAATAAAGAAAAAATTATAATAAAAAAAATAACGAGAATATGAAGATATAACTTTTTTTATGTTTTAAATATTTTTATACAAAAATATGAATCTTATATTGTCTATATTATAACAGACTATACAAGTTCAATTCAAAGGATACAAAGCATGTCGTCTAATTAAAGAACAACGTTTGGTTAAAGCTGGTTGATTAAACTGTATCTGTTCTTTTTTGTAATAAACGTACAATGGAATTCTCAAGGCCAAAGTTAAAATATACGAAATTAACGTATGGTAATGCAAGGCACCAAAGGAGTAATTTGGACGATACGGAAGATTACATGTTCCTTCCTCTGCATTGCAGCCCTTTTTGGCTTATACAGAAATTACAATTTAATTGTGATGAGAACATCAATGTTTCAAGCTAACAAGATCTGGGAAAAACAAACATTTAATAAAATACCTTATGTGCGCATTCTTATCACGTTACCGTATACCTATGTCTACAATGAAACATTATTTCAAATGTTGAAAGCAAAACCTCTTCTTAGTAACAGAAATAATAAAATAAACGTTCAAAATTAAGTGTAGATTATACTTCATTTAATGTATGCCCAAGAAAAAAATGTAATATTTGGAACGTCATTTTTATGAGAAATATTTCATAATTTATAATAGACTATTGTATACTCTAACAAATTCAGTCTGTGATCCAACATTCAAAAAAATTTTATTTCAAAAAGCATATCATGTAATAAAAAAATTCCAAATATTAGCTTACAAACTGAAATTGGTTTAAGGGTTTCGGCAGAATTGATTCCTCCCCTTGACAATGCTTCATTTTACTTCGAAACGAATTCAAATTAATAAATATTGAATGTAATGTCAATTCTACAACTAAATTGAGCATCATTCGTTTGAAGCGAATAGTTGAAAGTGATGATGAAATAATGGCATTAATTCCGTATGGGTTATTAAAATTTACAATATTTAGCTTATTTTATCAATAAGCTCAGCTCTGTTCTTGAGCTTATTTTATCAATAAGCTCAAGAACAAATAACAGTTAATGAATTCGGTCGACGTTACTCTTTAATTTAAAATGTAAGCGTATTTATTGTTTAAATTCTATATGTATTTTTTTCAAAAAAATGTATGGAATAAGATTTGGAGAAACATATTCTAGATATTCTGCTAGCTTTTTGAATGACTTCCACATCAAATTTCATGAAACTCAATTGTCCTGCATTCGAACAAGGGTATAATATAAATGCCATTCAACCTTAAGCTATGTAGTATCCCGTAAATCTTTTGTTTTGCACGCTTCATATTTTATTTATTCTTATTTTTTTTATGATGCAATACATTTTTTTGAAGAAATTCTCAAAAATGGTCGAACGTTTTTCAATGAGTTTCATTAAAAACCTTCCCTTCTCTGAAACATCCTTGAGTCAAACATATCAAACATATATTTTTATATAATTCATTCCGTTCATGATTTAATAACAACTTTTCAAAATGATATATGCGTTTACCATAAAATGACTTTTCTTTGGCACAGTAATGTTCTTTAAAAATTCATGAAGCGTTGGAATTAAAGCACGCGCATTTAAATTTCTTCCGCGGAATTCATACGCGGTTTGAACTTTAATTTTTCAATTGTAAATTTAAGCATGCTCTGGAGCGCCCTAAGCGCCGCAGATGCACGAGTTTGGCAACGTTCTTATGATCTCGTCATTAATTTCAAAATAAATTCTGAACAACTTTGTTTCCATCTTTATATAAAATTCATAACTTTAATCTCTCAAACCCAATGATTTCGGATCAAATATGTTTTAATAATTTGTAAGTAGAATAACTCGAACGAAACAACTGAAACAGGAATTGAATATGTTAGTGGCGTAAGATAATCCAATCTAATAAAGTGTATGCAAGCTGTAAGGACGTTAGCTGATGTGAAATTATTGATCGGCCGAGATTTTGTGAAAACGATGTTCTCGTGCAACACTTAAGTGTCGTCAATGTTGGGGGATTGTCGGTTCAAGTTTGAGAGAGTTCGAGCACAACTTAGATAAAGCTTTCTAACGAATAGTAGAGCAGCCACGCCGTTGGATATGTTGTCTCAGAGACAAATTGTCGAACAGTGGTTGCGGTCGGACATACACATGTTCATCGAAGTTGCTCCGCATTTAGAAAACAGGATTACAGTTTGGACCCGTTCCGGCGAAGACTTGGAAGACCACCTGCGCGTCCAGTAGGACTAGCTGCGGTAACAGAGCTTCCGCCGCCGCTCGATCTCTACGCCTGTTTACACGGGATTGTTCGTGTACATAAAGGAACGAGTTCGCTTCCAAACAGAACGTTTAATATTGGTGAAAGGTTCAGCGCTGCGATTAATTGCGGTATTTTACCGGACAGATATTGTAATAAATAGCTCTTGTGGATTGGACCAACCGGCTAACTCGGTGCGAACTTGCCCACTTCGAGAACACCTTGCCCGATCGAACTTACCCCCAAGATAAACGCACTTTTTTCTTACTCGTACATTACCAGCCTTCGAGGGGATGAAATTGCACCAACTACGTGATCTGAAGCTCTAAGCTGATTAGTTTAATTTTTAACGGCGAACAACAACTTGAATCCGAACTATTAGGATATAAAAATTAGGAACTTTCAAGATGTATAGGAAACAAAGCTGTTGAAATCAAGTTTAAGAAGCCCAACTCAGGAATTAATGTAATGTGTGAATATTGATTTTCTGATATTTTTAGGATGGCCAAGATATATATAATCTATAGATTTTAAAGTCCGAAGCGTGAAAGCCGGATAAATTTAAAACTTAATACATATTGAACAGGTCGGAAGCCGGTAATATTAACTTCGCTTCTACATATTTGGATCTCAAAGTTTTTATTCCAAATAATTTTATCTTGAAAAAATTTTTTGGCATCATAAAGTATGCCCAAAAACCAGTTAAATTGTTATCATAATATTTGTGTTTATTTATTTGTTACTTGGAAAGTTTATTATCCAGTCTAGTAAACTATATCGCGACAGAATGACATCGAAGATTGTAGAATGCAAATAAATTTCGACAAGTTTTGTGCGAAATAAGTTTCAGTAGCAGCGCGAAGAATTTCCAATGTCGTTAATCATCAGTGAAGAGAGTAACGGCCGGAGTATTGAATCTCAAGGCACACCAATGTTCACATTACGCCAAGCAGAAGAATTCCTGTTATTATCAATGACCACCTACATTCTTCCTCAGAACTACGAGGAAAATCAATCACACGAACTCACACAGATTGAGAATATCTATACAATAATTTCTCGGGGAGATTTATGCATTATGATTAACTGTGACTAAATGGTAGAAATTAATACTGAGATAACCAGGCAAAAAGAAACCAACCATATTTGCATCCGTACGTATTTTTATATGTACTAGGGAATTCCGTTCGTTCCGCTCACTGCGCTCCCTGCGCGCTACGCGCCCAAACCCCGCCGACAAATAGCAAAATCTGTATGCGAAACCAATATGATAATACGTATATATCTGTCATTATGATGATTTTTCATCATCATCATGACGGATGAATACGTCTTTCGAAGACGAATGCAACGATATATGATATATACACGTATGTTTATGATAATCGTATATATCTGTCATTACGATGACTTTTCATCATCATCATCATGAAATCATCATCGTCATCATGACGGATGAATTCGTCTTTCAAAGACGAATCCAATGATATATGTTATACACGTATGTTTATGATAATACGTATATATTTGTCATTATGATTTTCCATCACCGTCATCATTAAATCATCATCATCATGATCAACGGATTCGTCTTTCCAAGACGAAGCAAACGGTATATGATAACATACAATATTTATGACAATTGAATCCTAATTGGAAGCAGCGGCTGCAGCGGCGAAACTTTTTTTTATAATAGGTAGATAGATATTTATATGAATTATATGCATTTTTATTATTTGTAGCATATATGCGCCACATATATTTATTTTAATAAATTTCATCTCTGGTTAATCTAGTTTATTTGATGGAAATATATGCTACTAAATTTAACAATATATATGTAACATAATATGAAACATATAACAATAAATTGACTCATACAATTTTTTTTAATCCGAAAGCAGTTATCAATTTCGTTAACAAAATATATTGGCCCTTGCGTTAATTGAGGTACAAAAAGTTATTGATTTAACATAAACAGAATAACAATTTATTTGACACACATGCTGTAATTATCGATTCGTTAGCGGTCTGATGGAGAATAATTACAGAATCCACTTTTGGACACTAATTTATGTAACACATAATACTAGATTCATTATTGAGAGAGCACCAACCCAGACGACCCAACTTATTAATCATGTTTTAATAAAAACTGACAATCCTTATATATCTGATTACTCGAATTCAAAAAATATTTACAATGTAAAACAAAATAAAATAAATGCATGCAAAAACCTTCTACTTCCATGCTTAGAAAAATCATCGCGCTAGTGGGAAATCTCATTTTGTATCTTTTCTGTGACGGTTGCAGTAAAAAGTATATATTTTTATAATGTAAATATCAGACAAAAAATAATAAAAACAGACCACGAAAAAGCTATGCAGTGTACAGTCGACTGTGCATTATTTGTATTTCTTTGAGGCTGAGTGTCGCCTCCCGAGTCGCATAAATCCTTCGCATGACAAGGAGCGACGGCGCAGGCTGCTGATTGTAGAAAAATACACAGCTTGGCTCAGGCCCAACCGTTGAACATTGTCAATAGAAAATTGAATAAAGGCACATTTAAGCGAACGAAATATGCGCGACCCAGCACATTATCACGCCATTCATTACGCAACGCAATCAATCATTGTCGGGGGGTTCATTAATCTGACGTGTTCATTATTGTCTTGTTCTGTTCTTTGTCCGGCCCGTCCGACTGAAAAGATAACCGCGCCAGATCGATCGAGGCTAGCTGAATGGCGGCGAATCATTGAGTCAACAAATTGAGTCCGAAGAAAAGCTGAGGCACAAGCTGTGCCGAGGTTTCTTTGCACTTCGCACTTTTTCGTCGGCCGGGTTGCTCGGGCTGCGAAGTTGTACCTCGTGCGACCGCGAGAGTTATTAGAACGACTCTTTGTCCCTCTCTCGGGTACCCTTAGCTGGCGCCGTTAATTAGAGTACAGTCTGCTTCTGACGACAACTGTAAAAGAGATCCGCATTCGCTCTTCATACTCTTCGTCCTTAGCACACTTAACAATTGTTCTACACTACCCAACATGATGTTTGTGGTTTGAATTATTCCAACCAAGTATCAGCGATGAACTCCGTGAGTAGTTTTGCCGCACCGCCGATGTAGACATTGATAATAATGCACAACTGCTGCTACTCTCTCTCTCTCTTTCTCTCTCCTCTTTATGAATATACTCTGTTTAGCAACAGTTGCAATTCGCATACCGATTCTACCTGGCTGTATATAGACCCATGACAAATTGCATCTCGGCCTTTTTATTTGAGTTATATGTGTAACGTAGACTCAGCTGGATGCTCTTTTACATTGCAAATGTCTGACATTGTACTTAGCTGCATATCTCGTTTGGTGATTAACTATGAATGCGAATGTTATGCGACGAAAAGTCGGCTAATAGTTTTCATATATTTCGTGCTCTCGACGCTCTCTCCGGACATTAAAAGCCCACCACTTTTTATCAGATCCGCGACCGAATATGGTCGTCGCGGAGTTCGCGTCTAATTGAAAAAAAAGCGCTTATCTTTGTGGAAATGAATTCGCACGAATTCACGAAGCCCCCGAAGATTATCCAGTTAATTCTTGGCCGAAATAAAATGTCTTGTTGCTTGATTAAAACGAGTTTTTGCGATAAGTGTTCAATCTAAACTTCTCATGTTTCGTTCCCTCATCCCCACATCAAAGTTCTTCACAATGCTCGCTAATACCGACAAAGAAAATTTCTCTCATGAAGTTGACTTCGAGGATCAAAGAATTTCTTCCAGCAGATTGCTGAATTTTGTTAACAATTTTACCGTTTTTTCTGTCTCTCTCTCTCTTTTCTCGCAAAGCTATCATTAGCTCCGTTATGAAATTTTTTCCCCCATTCTAAAAGTTTGTTACATCCAAAAGAAAGCACGAAAAAAATTATGTTTCAGAAAATAAAAACGTTTTGAAGAATCTTGTTGTTAACGTTTTAAAAAATGTTTTCTTTTTCTTTTTATTTAATGATAAATTTTTCGTAAATGACAAACGACATCTACGAAAAAAAAAAAAAAATCACGTTAACTTGTCTCTGCGTGCCGACAGTAATAAGTGGACGTGAAAAAGACTTACATTATATAATCGTTTGTTGAGAATTTTCAGAAAGCGAGTTAGACGGCACACTCAAAGAAATTGAGTTACTTCGCACACGTTTTGGATTGATTTCTCGTCACAGGGTTTTCGTACACGTACCTTTTCGAGAGGCGAAAGAAGGGCTGATTACTTTTCGTTTGAAAGTACTACGTGGATCGAATAATAGCACTTCAGCACGCGTCTCCTTGGCTCGTCCTGCCGTTCTCTCGTTTCTCTACAATCCTCGAGGCTATCCCTCCAGATCTTTGCAGTGAAACGTCAGGTTTGCGGGATCGAACATATCTCACGAAATGATCTCGAAAATCTCCTTCGTGGCCTCATGATTACAATACAGGATAATCAAAATACTCGAGAGTGGAATTCGATCTGCGTCCCAGAGAAGCCCCGAAGCTTTATGACAATTCTTATCGTCGATGCGCTCGAACGTCGGGTCAACGATTTTCTTTTTTCGCAATTTCAATAATGTGATTTCGCGAAAGTCAAGCTAATACACTCGAAAAACTAATCGCATAGAATTTTCCCATCCAGTTGACGATCATTCGATTAAGACAATCATAAGCTATGATATATAAGACTACATCGACTAATATGTTCATGATTTGTATACCTCGAGGCTACGGAAAATGCCCTATCGAATATTCATAGCCCATCAGCGATAGTTGTACGGAGTCTGTTAATATCATTGGGAGAGGTGCATGTGTAAATATCAAAATTGTTATAATTATGCCCTCTGGGCCACCATTCGGATCGATCGATATTACTTTTGCTTTATAGACTTCACATCAAATATTAGCTTGCGACAAATTTACTCGCACCTGTACAGACAAACACATTATACTGAAGTCATCGGTATAACATTAGTATACAAACAGCAATATTCCAACATCGATAAAGAAAGCCCGTTTCGCTTTGATGTAAAATGGCATACCCATTTGTTGCTAAGCCAAACTACAATTCAAAATAAATGTAATTTCTTTAATGACAATTTTATCTGTTTGATCAATCAACAAGAGGAGGGATCATGTTTTTTAATTTTTAAAGAACGTAATGAATATGAGAAATTGAACGAACAATGTATGAATTTTAAGGCAAAATTTTCAATATCAGACCAATGTGTTTCAGGTTTTCTGACAAGCTGGCGAAAAGAGGACAGCTCGAATAGATCGCAAAAAATACTTCATTTTAACGCAAATAGACAAGCTATCAAGCAATTGTTAAAAGAAACCAATTTCAATTCAGCGGGCTTGTATCGATCGCAACAGTTAACCTGAATGTCGATTGAAGCGGTTTTCGGTCTATGAATAGCGAGTTTTATCGGATTGTCGGACGTTAGGTCGTCGCAGGACGTCAAATGAAACTATTTATAAGTTTTTGTTTCAACGTTGATTCTCCGCCGTGAACATCGCCGAACAAATAAAAATAATGATATCAACGACGCGGTCAATTTTATTCTACAATTTCAAAATGTATCGAAACCAAACCATAAATAATGAGATATATATAAATATATATATATTTTTTTAATTTTTATTTCTTAATTTCAACAAGTCAAAGACAAGATTCATCATATAACACGGTGATAAAGTTTATTGGATTTATGTTACGTATGGTACAATAAAAACAATATTTCATCGATAAAGTTATGGAATAGTATTATATGAATTATTTATTTATCTAAAAAAAGAAAAGGATTAAGTAAAATATTATGTATTTATGTATATTAAAAAATGTACCTGCAGGAGTGACAAAAGAGGCTGAGACAATGTTTCTTATGGGTGCTAAGCCAAGTGTAGCTGTATCATCTACATAATAAATCCTATTGTACTGACCCCCCCAAGTAAAGATTTAATTTACATCCGAAATTTGCATAAACGTCTCCGTTCACATTTTTGTTCTATAATTGATAGCGAGTTTTATGAATGAAATCATTGTAATTTGTTACAAAATCATAGCCCGTTATCATCGCGGTGAATACAAATTAATTCTGTAAATATCGAGTAATGATTATGAATTATTCCGGAGTTTCTATTTCTAAATTAACTGCAGCGTTATTTCAAATTTACAATGTGTTCCCATTATCTTGCTAGGAAGCCCGGTTTGCAGTATGAATAACTCAAACTGTACGGTATATAAGTTGTTAACATTTTCAATACCTTACTTAAAAACTTTAACACATAAAAACTTGAAAACTCATAATACGAGACATTGTAGTATCACTTATCTCTCTCACTTTCCATAAAAAAATTCATTAAACAAAGCCGAACATCAAGTTAATTTATGCCCATCGACATTTCAGCTCCTTAAAATGTCATTAATGTACTTGCAAAGTGATTTCCCATTTTTTTTCTCTCTTTTTTTTCATCCCATTATAAAATGAAAAACAATTTCGTGGTTTTGTGTATGTTCCATTTTCCGTATATAACTTTTTTTCAAAGAAGAAACTGAAATAAAACGTATACTCACTGTGTTCTAGGTAGATGGGCGTCCACGCTAGCTGGGAGTACGCGTAGGGTGTTATGAAAAATAACGTGACACTCAAAAATAATCCCCAGCGCACCACACTCGTTACACCAGCAACTTCACTTGCCGCCATTTCTCCACTTTCAATCAATCTCGGGCTTCAATATCATCTTCACAAGCGCTCGCTGTTTCAATGAAAACCCTATTCACTTGGGCAACCCTTTTGGCTTGGTGCACGCTCACACCCCGCAGCATCGGTGGGGATGAATCCTCATGCGTTTGTAAGTATATTTCAAACGGTATCTTCCTTAATATTCTGTTTCTGTACTATATCCATGAATTAACAGTCATCATCTTGTGATATGACGTCTAACAAGGTTGACATTTGCAAACTCGTGCAGTGAATTTGCGGAACAAGAAATTTGAATTTAATCGCTGAAAACGTTTGCATCGATGAATCAGTGATCTTCCAACCTTCTTACTTTTCACCTTGGAATGTGTCGCATTGTTTATTTATTAATAGGCGGAAGGTTTTTTTAGTACTTTCCGGGAGGAGGGGAAGGTTGTTTGTTTCTACTTTACGAATTTCCTTATTCATATAAAAATTCAGTTATATCACTTGTTTCCACGCGATTCTGTTATCGCTTGAGCCTCATCGTTACTTTCTCTGGTACCTATGGATTCGGTCATCAACTGGTCCGATTTTTTTACATGCAGTTAGCAGGAAACACCTACGACCTGAATGAATTATCTGAAACAAAAAGACGGAAACATCATTTTTTTTTAATATATGTATATATTTTTTTTCTTCTTTAAGTTCACAAATAAAAACAAAGGCGACGCAAGAGGTTATACACTCTTTATTCATATTTTGATTTAATCGGAAAAGTAGGATGATTTGTTTGTTTGATTAATGTTTGTTTATTACATATCGTGTTTATCTGCATGTAACAAACTCATAAGACGATTAAATGAAGGTTGTGTCGATGCAGGATAGATCCCCGACTGTTGAACTTAGAAACGACAGGAACAATTAATTTTTGATTTTCCAATATCTCTCAATTTTAAAAAGAACTGTTTGTAATATCTAAAATTGAATTTTTCGATTTTTGATTACTCCATCAATTATAATTGTGTGTACGTAATTACTAGTACGTACTTGTTTCTAGACAGTTTTTCAGAAACGGTGTAGAAACGTTGTGTACTATTTATATAAGTTTTGTCATGCTGGTTATTCGCTTTGTGTTACTACCATACTACACGTCATCACTAATTAGTAAAAAAACTAAGTATTTGTCAGACAAGAAGTAACGTCATCTTACTGTACTCACTTATGATGAATATAATTAATTTCAAATTATTTACAATGATAAGTTTAATTTAAAGTTAATTACAGAGTTTATGGCCGACTGAACGACTATCTAAAAATAACTAATTATCATTTGCAAATTATAATTATGTGCATAAATTAAATATTCAGCTAATTTTCTCTGGCCGTGTCAAACGCAGATGCTTGTTTTCAGCATCACTAAGTTTCATATTATTATTTTTCACTGGAAAATTTTTAATTAAATTAATTATTATAATTGAGTTAATTCCAATTTATCAAAAATATTCGACGCAAAACTGCTCTCGCTATTTCAGAGTATGGCAAACGTTGTTTATAATACATTGTAAATCAATACACCGGCACGTATAATAACATCGGTGCTTTCAAAATGCAACTTAACTTTATTTTCTCGAATTTCAATCAAGCTGTTCATTAATTACATGACGAGGCTGCAGTCATCGAAAAGCCACATACCACCGTGGTTGCGAACACCCAAGATTACTCTGATGTGTAATTATACCGAATGATGGAGGACTAATTCGATTAATAACCAAGACCACCGATTCAAATCTAATGTCCGGTTGGTCTTGCTACTGCAATAGAAAAGCTAATTGAGTGACCGGGCAACGCAAAGACAGTGGAATCGAATTTTACACTAATTTATCATAACTTTAAATGGCACCGAACTTCACGTAACTACTTCATATTAGAATAGCAGGTGTTTAACAAAAATGCAATTTCATCAAAACAAAGTTTGATCAACTTAAATTAACGTTAGGATATTATCGTTGTCTTCGAAATTTTAAAAATCATAAAATACAGTTGCGTAAAAAATAAAATGACCTTCTTCTGATTCGAGAAACAAATTGTTATTCTTTTTATTAAAAAGAGTATTACAGACAATAGCAAAACTGGTGGTTGAAACACGCTACAAAGCTGTCACACTTAGATTGTCACAATTTGAAATTCACCTCTTTCGTTGAAATTGGACATTTCTCATTTCTACCTTATAATTTCATTCTGCCCAATGTTACTTTGCACATCATTATAGCACCACGTTATAATGTGAGATGTTTGCTATTGAAAAATCACTTTAATTGTACATATAATTCTCTCGTTACACAACCGTCATCCTTAACGTCAAATTTCGAATGAAATATCCTGCTGCATTACTGCAACATGAAAATTAAGCTACGAGCTATGTTAAATTCGAAACAATATTCTTGTTTACATATCATTGTGTCTCGTATAATTAAATTTGCATTAAATTAAACATTACTAGAAAACATCAAACATTGCCAAAAACGAATTGCGTCGGGACGGTGAACGTCATGCCACAAAACTTTTCATCAAACGCGAAATTCAATAGGACCGGATTGCTTTGCAGCACATATTCTTGCATCGGAAACGACTATGGTAACGATAATAAAAATTCATCTTCAGTCATGAATGAAGAAATGGTTTATGAATTGTATTACGATCGCGTCGTATTCCTCGTAAATATTCAGCTCTGACGCAACCGTATACGAACAAAAACTTATGCGTGAAATGAACAAACTCCTATATTTCATTTACGTTGGTCAGTTCCACAGTACCAATCGTTTGTGTCGAAAGATCTATCTACCTACATTAAAAAAAAAGATTCGCCGCTGCAGCCGCTGATTCCAATTAGGATTCAATTTGTCATAAATATATATATGTATCATATACCGTTGGATTCGTCTTCGAAAGACGAATTCATCGGTCATGATGATCATGATGATTTCATGATGATGCAGATGAAAAATCGTCGTAATGACAAATATATACGTATTATCATATTGATCAAAACGTTATACAAATACCTCTATTATATATCTTTTGATACCTAATTATTATTATTTGTTGTAAAATATTTAGTAATATTTACATATTATTTAGTAAATTATAAATACATTAGTAAAATTTAGTTCATTGTTCATTGTTTGGTTCATTGTTTGGACTGTGTGAGTCAGAATAAAACTGTTATTTAATTATGTAAAATAACGTTGATTTCGAAAAAGATGCAAATATGTTTCTCGTATAACACAAGAAATATACATACATTGCTTCAATAATTAGGAGTATAATTAGCGCATGTGTTATACTCAAGAACGAATTGTAGTGCATTGTGAAATGCATGGGCATGTAAGCAACATTACATGAGATCCTCAAACTTGAATAGTGAGTATGGAAAAAGCTAATCATTTCGTTTGTACACTGAACAAATGCTACCTTGAATCAAGTATATTTAACTTGAATTAAGAAGTAAATATCCTCAAATACATTTAAGAATATATATTCTTCATTCCAGTCAAAACGAATTGACAAAAGTAAAAATAAACTTCATTCAAGTGAAATATACTTAATTTAAGTAGATTTTCACAAGTATATTATGTACTTGAACAGTGTAATATTTTTTTTCAGTGTATATTTATTTTATGCAAAGCAGCAGCTGTAGTTACGTATGCTAGAAAAAAGTTCAAACTTTTGCAATCAATTATTTTACCAATCAAATTTTGTTTCTTGTATTATTGAACAGGTAGTAGTGTACTAGTATTTGAATGTAAATCGCAGCATTTTTGCAAAGCGAAATACACAGAGATAAAATATTCATCACTTCTGAGAATATTTATCATCATTTAATTATTTTTATGATGTTAATACAATGGTTCAGAAAATAAACTGTTGGTTTTTTTTAGAATGTTCTTCTTGTTCTTTCCTTAAGAACAATGTTGTTAAAAAAAATTTTTTTTGCTCAGATTTTAAATGCAAATTGTTATAATTAATTTTATTTTTGAATCAATCAGTCATTTTTAATGTAATGTGAGATTGTTTCTTTTTTTTTTTTTTTTTTTTTTTTTTTTTTTTTTTTTTTTTTTTTTTTTTTTTTTTTTTTTTTTTTTTTTTTCCTATTCCTTCTCCTCTTTTTTTGTCATATATATTTT
>JAPYZS010000851.1:0-52771 GCA_030522925.1 Trissolcus japonicus
GAAAATTTAAAACAGATTTGTTAAAAATTTGTCGACGATAACAAAAAATAAAAATTTCGACAATTCGTGTAAGATTAAATGTTTAATTCATATAATATAGAAAAAATTTTTCGTTCTTCGATATCCATGTAATATATTTGATACTATCATATTTGACGTGAATGATAAACTAATTGAACTTGTATTTTTTATATATATTTTACTAAATTCAACTCAATTTAATTGAAATAAATTGAATTGAATCATACTCAATATGTTTGTATTTAACTCTCAGACAAGATCAGATCTGGTCGAATATAAACAGATCTACTCAATTTTCATGCATGGCCAGATCTGATTGAATCAGATCTGGCAATATCTGATCAGACATGATCAGACATGGAACTTTTTTTCCCGGGCATGTACCTAGATGGTATCTTCTTAATAGGTTGCAGAGTACGAGCGTCCAGCAACAATGTATACGAACGACAGCCGACGGCATAAACGCCATCGTCTTGTACGGCAAGACACACATTTTCTTGGCACGCAGGTAACTTGCGGGATATCTTTTGTTTGAACGTTTCCGCGGACCAGATGTGTATAAAGTTGTTCAGAGACAAAGCTGCGATCTCATTGTAAGCCTTGTTGAATGCTAATGCTCGAACCTTCTGTGCCGAGCGGCAATCTTTCACGCATACAGGTTGGACCAAACTAGAAAGAAAAAACATTAATTCGAGTTGATCCAGAATAAATGCATTTAATATTGAAACAAAAATGAAAAGAAAATATTAACAAAGTATATTTACGTGTGTGTAGGTACGTCAGCTTTATCGGGCGATTCTGCAAGTTCATTGTCAATCCGCCACAAAGCCATCTTAGTATCTCGCGAGCCCGAAACTAAAAACTCATCGTCAAGCCAGCACATGTCAAAAACCCAGTCTCTGTGTCCAGTTTCGCCAACACAAACCGGGTCCAACGTTGGCAATCTATATACAGCTATTTCGTTACTACTTCTTGCTCCTGTTGCCAACAATGTTCTGAAAATAAAAAAAAAAGACAAATTACCTCAACAAATCAAATCAATCTCATTTAAGGTAATTGTACCTGTTATCGACACCTGCACCTAATATTAACATTTTCAATGATTACTTCTCAAAACGAAATGTTAAGGGGTTTTATAATATTTTTCACGTGTATGATGAAAGCTTATCAAAGTGCTTGTTAGAAAAAAATGAAAATCTGTTGAATTTTGTTGAATTCTTTTGTATGAATTTTGAAAAAAAAATCGATAATAGGCACCACTACCTTATGAATTTGATCGAAAAGAGTTGCAGTTACCTAGAAGGATTGATTTGAACAGAATGAATTCCGCACTGCTGTTCAACGACCGCAGCACCAGCATGATTAGCTTGTCTACCATGAAGGGATGGTATTTGGTCTAGTTTTTGGGTCGATACGTCATAGACCATGAGTTTGTTGCACTTGGTGCCGAACACGACTTGTCTATCACTAAGCCATTGCGAACAAAACACTTTGTTCATATTGTACAGACTAACCGAGTATTCCTTGAACAAGTCGTGGGTCAGGATGTGCCGCGAGCCGTACTCCTGATTGATCTTACGTACTTCTTTAGAATTAACCTCCCTGGCTCTGACGTAGTCGACAAAATTGAACGACGTCTGGAGGTATTGTGAAGACTCCGCCACTGTCTCCTGTTCATCATCGCTTGATTCGTAACACACAAAATCTTCCGGCTTGTCCGGCTTTCTGTTTCTTTCCAGTCTTAAAGCATGCCTACAACGGGGTGATCATTATAACCTCAAAAATTAAATCGAACCAAATAGTCAAGTTTTTGTTGTCTCAATATTTACCGTCTAGCACGTCTGTCTTCGAGACGTGTGGTACTCGCACATGGAGGGTATCTCCCATAAATAGTCTGTCTCAGCGTCTCCGACATGGTCGTCCAATTATTTTTTTTCCTATTGTGAAAAAAAAAGTGAAAACGTGAGGTGTTAAGAAAATTAAGAAACAATAAGCTTTGACCGAATGAGTTATTATAATCCTCAGATGAGAAACAAAGGAAATTGAACTCTGAACCAAAGAGAGGTATTTCGTCGAGCTATTGAGCAATCGCTGGAGCATGAGAATAAAAGCAGAGCAGACTCACGTCAGTGGTTGTAAGATTTCTGTAGTGAAGTACAACTTAGGTTAGGACTTGGGAGTTGAACTGATGGCGAGCTGTCGCGGAAAGCTCGAGGTGCACCCGAGGTACATGTCACAGAGACGCGACTGAGCAACCAACGCATTCGTACATCACTAGACAGCCGCAATCGCCATGTTGAATTTTGCCCAGCGAACGCCGAGCCACATCCAACATCATTTTTGCTCCATTACTTTCCCTCGACGGCCACTTTATCAGACGCACAACTTTTTTCTGAATTCAAAACGACCCGAACACCTCGAGGTTGCGCTCGTTTCAGAATTTTGCCAGGCCAACCTCAGAGTCTTGCGCGATCTCGGCCACGAACAAACGATAAAGAATGCCAACGTCCCCCACCACTTGCACAGCTGATTGCCCCGCTCCCAGTTTGACACTTTGAAGTTTAAACCACGCTCCTCTCTTTTACAATCGGCATCGGGTTGCGCGGCAGACCAAAGTTCAACCAACGTACGTCACGATTGTTACAGTTTTTTCTTTGTTGAGAGAGGTTAAGGCGTCTACAAATTATAATCACAACTTTTCTTTTCAATAAAAACAACTTTGCCACGTGCAAATACCTAACCTCAATTTTCACTATATTTCTTATTCCCCAAGGTCACTGGTTGTCAACTTTTGTACTTTTCACAGAACCACTTTTATCTTATCTAAATAAGAAAACCTTAAGGGGGTGAATAAAGGTCAGTGTTTATAAAAAACTAGTTGAGGTCTTGTTTTATGAATAACCATTGAAAGACTAAACAAAATATATCGGGCGTTTCATATAGTTGCAAAGAATCGCCTGATATATTTTATTTAGTCCTTCAATATTTATTTTTGACACAGGATTTCAACTCGTTTTTCATAAACACTGACCTTTGTTCATCGCCTTAAGGGGAGGGCTCAAACTTCCTGATACCTTCAAAACGATTTCAGTTTGTGAGCCAACATTTGATAATTTTTTACAACAAAAACATATCAGCAGATTCTTCTCATAACAAAGAATCTGTGGTTCACAAACTGAACTCGTTTCAAAGGTATCACAAGGCTTGAGCCCTTTCCTTAAGACATGACTTCCTTCAGGAGAAGTACTACATGCAGACATGGATATATGTCGGTAATACATGCAGTGGAAAGAAAATTATCCTACTAACATATAAATTTCAAAAAATTATGTTTTTGTTTGTTTGTTCCGTTATAGAGTGACTGCACCAATACTTGACCGGGCACGAGTGACAAAGATAGACAATGCATTTTAAATGAGCGGTCATTCATTGGAACCGAATCTTAATCTGTCATTCACTGGTTCATTTACCCTAACTCAAAAACTAATGAACTTTATCAACTTTCTTCACATTGGGTTAACTCCTCGGATCTTCAAGCGTACCATAGGCTGTATATAAGAATCTACAGATAAGTTTTTATGATGAGATTTTCACAATAAATCGATTGATGTTGGAACTTCAATTTTCAGTGCCAAATAAAAGTGTAAATTTCAAATAACGTTATTATTTACCGGTATTTAATGTAACAACGGGTGTAAGCTGTAAAAAAATCTTTGTTTTTGTACAATTGTATTTTTTTCGAACGAAGAAATAGTCGATGATTTTTTTTTTTGACAACCGAAATGGAGTTTATCATATACGAAATTGTTAAAATGTGAACCCTTTTTGTTTATATTTTTTTATAATATATTTTTTTATGTATAGGGTAAATGAACCAATGAATGACCGATTAAGATTCGGTACCAATGAATGACCGTCCATTTAAAATGCATTGTCTATCTCTGTCAATCCAATGCAATGGTCATTCACTGGTGCCCGGTCAAATATTGATATTGGTGCAGTCACCCTATAATCAATAATAATTTTTATCTTACGTACGGGTATCCGCTTCTATCTGCAGTATTTTATTGCTGTTAATAGCGCACAATAGTAAACCATCACAAATGTATTAATATTATTCAATTATATTATTACATATTGAGTAATGCATATCGTATTACAACATATTTTGTTTTTATCTGTTATGCGTCTTATATTTTCCGGTCATTGTTTTCTGATGTCAACATTGAAAGTACTTCTGTGTGCTTACAAGATGTGTGACCAACATCAAGATTATAGATATTTATAACACCGAGAAAACTGTTGTCATAACAAGAATTCCTGTAAACGAAACAGGAATTTTATGTTAGGATTGCGCCAATGTATTTTTCTGTTGTTGTCAGAACAAGTACCATGTTCTTTAACTTCTTGTTAAATGGACAATTCTTTTCTGTTCCAATTACAGGAATAAACGACAAGAATTTCCTGCTTAAATGACAAAATCTTTTTTTTTTTTTTGAAAATGGAAAAGATTTTATGTAAAACCAGCAGGAAAAATTGTGGGAAGGGTCATCACATTATTTGAATAATGTTTGAAATACATTCTTTTATGAGCCTTTTGGGGCAGGTGCTCCAAGTTCGTCAATGACCCCCGGCGGTAAGACATATCCATGTTAAAATGTAAACAAAAACCTTCGTTTTAGTTTTTCTATTTTGAATTAGACTTACTGTATAAATTGGACGAATTATTTACACCTTACCGGTAGATGAATTTTCTTCAATGACAAATTTAAATATATATATAAATCGAAACATTAACTTAGATATGCAAATTTTGAAAATTGCCTTCATGTCTTTGAATTATAGTTGAATGAGAAAAATTCTCATAATAATTATTTATGGACACAGTAATTTATTATTTCAAGTTCTCAATATTACAAATCGTTTGTTTCATTTTCACGCGAACTTGAAATTTCGTAGTGATGAAAAAGTACATTCATTCTCTTTTCAAGCACTTTTGCCATGCACTGGAGGAAGGTTCATTAGGCATGACCCAGCCAATGGGTATGGGAGTTCCCTCATTCATATTTATAAATTTGTCCCACGCACACCTGAAAAAACAAACAATGTCAATCGATAAATCAGTCGACTGATTGCAATAATGAGCCATTGAAAATTCATTTCTATACCTCATTGCAATAAAATTATTGATATCGCCCTGTGCGAAATAATTGCTCGGAATTCTCTTGCCGAAAATGGCCATTTCCCAGCGCTCGTACGAGTCACCTTTCTGCTTTTCATTTTTCAATTCGATGTCCGTTTTGATCATTAGTCTGAGACCTTGCTCTTCGAGAGAATATTCACGGTCCAAAGCACTCCAATGTAGCAGCAGTTTCTCTGTAAAACAAAATCCGAAAAGTGACATTTAAAGATTTGTTTTTTTATTTTTTAAGACTTTAACCCGGGAGTGGGCACGCACTTTTTATTTTTTTAAATAAATTTTAATCCATTCTGATATGTCATCTTCTATAAATATTTAATTTTTTCAAATAATTGAGTTTTATAGAAAAGTCTAAATAAAATTTATGAGATGTAAAAACAAAAAAAATTGTTTACTATATATTTCAAATTGTAATAAATGTTTTGAAGAAGCTCATTAGGAGATAGCACCTTTTTCAGGTTGGAATTTGAAATAACACCTTTTTCATAAGACATATCAATGGGTCTAACGAAGAAGGTTAGACCCTTCCAAATTCGAATTTGAAAAAGGTGCTATTTCAAATGAAACCTGAAGAAGGTGCTAATCTCAAAATGTGCTTGAAAAAGGTGCTATTTCAGAGATTGGTCGACAACAAAAAGTTATTTTGTTTGATTCGTCTTCTAAATTAATTTTTTATGATTCAATTAGTACTCAAAATTTTTCTAAAAAATTGTTGAAACAATATTTTTTTAAAGCATCTACTACTGAAATGTAGTAAACGATTTTTTTTAATTTAAATCTCATAAATTTTATTTGAAAACTAAATTTTTTTAGTTCAAATTGAAAGTGAAAGTGTTTTAAATATTGACTTTTTCTTTAAGAACTCATTTTTTTAATATATATTTATAATAGAAGACATCATGAGGGAATAAAATTTTGTAAACAAAAGTTTTTGTTTTTTAAATTCGATCAATTTCGATTTCAATTTTGATTTAACGTCAATTTTATTTCAATTTGATCAAAGAACTTTAATGCGACGCTTCAAGAGTTCTCATAGGTTTAAAGAAGATTCAAATTTTTTACCGTGCATAATTCCATGACAAAATTAAAATTGTATACAAAAATTGACCAAAAAAACTTGAAAGTGGGGAACAACAAATTTGGTTTTTATCGAGCAATTTCTGAGATAGCAACTTCTCCAAGAATATTTTGAGATAGCACCTTCTTCGTTAGACCCATCGATATCGTCATACGAATTGTGGAAATTAAAATTACCAATGATATTGTTGAAGGCTTGGTCAGCCGCGGCAGGGACAGAATCACCCCTGGCATTCGCAATCACAGCTCTGACTTTTCGCAGATGCTCAATTTCCCGCAACAGAGCCGAGTACTTTTTCGCGTCGTTCCGTTTGCCTCTGACGTCAAACAGTACAAGATCCGCCTCTTTCCTCAAACTCTCCTCTAGCTTTTCCTTATCAATTACATCCTGCCTGCTCTTGATCCAACTGTCAGCCTCGTTGTGTAAGCGCGTTCTTCGTTCTTTCATCTCACTCTTCGTCCGCTTCCACTGCTCCTTCGCCCTTTTCTCTCTAAGCCGTTTCTTCCTCCGCTTCTCCAATCCCTTCTTCAAACTTGTTAACAAATTTTGATCCTCCAAAAATTGCATCAACGAGGATACCTCTTCTCTTGTCTGTTCGCAACTTCTCGTTTTCTCGTTCCACTCCTCGTCCGTCAACTCTTTGCTCTTCAACTCCTCGATAAGACTTTTCAATTTGTCATTTAAAACAGCAACCGATCGCAAGGCATCCTTCACTTGGCTTATCTTGCTAGGCTCCAATTTTCGACGACCAGCCAACTCCTCCGCGTTGACAAAGTGTCTGAGATATTGTTCATCGTTATTTCTGTTATTCACAATGGCAATTAATTCATTCTGAGATTGATCCTGAGACTGATAGGGTCGATAAGAGTGACAATGTAAATTTGGATTGTAGCCGTACGAGAAGTCACACTGACCGAACATGGCGATTTGTTACAAAATAATGCGATTTGCAATCTTAATAACTAAATTACAACTTTAAGTATAAAAATTTAAGGCTCTTGTTTTCTGTACGGTTTGCTCGTTTCACAGCATCGACAAAAGCAGCATTTTCAATTCAAAGTCTTTAACACGTCTGCAGCGTTTCCTCCTCCTGTTTGGGAAGGTGCGCTTCAGCCTCCTCGAGAATTTTTTCCGCCTCGAGGTAAACCTCGTCCTCTTTGAGTTCTGCCTCAGATTCGAGCACGTTTTTGAGCTCCAGGTAAGCCTTGTGCAAACGTCGCTGACAGTCGGGGATCATCATCAACGCCTCTTGTAAAACTTCCTCCTGTTTTCGGATGTCATAACCGTCTTTACCTGTAACCCAGGTACAATTTAGTTTCATCATATAAAGAAAAAGAAGGTAAGAACTGACATGTAAATGTCACAAAAAAAGTTAGGTTAAATGAATACCCTGATCCTTGAATTTTTGTACTCTTTCCCGTTGCAAAGTCGCTTCTTTTTCATAAACCGTTTTTTCCTTGGCCAGACGTTTTACCACTCCGGTTTTTATTTTGATTATTCGCACCCTCGGATCTGACATTTTTTAATCAAACTTTCTGACCTGAAGTCGAGGCGTGCTTCTAACCGTAATGACAAAACACAAACTGTTTCCCTTTTATGGCAATCTGAGTCAGAGAGGACCAAATGGGAGAACTTGAAACTCTCAAAAGTGGCGTGGACATTGAGGTTATGTTCCTACCACGATTTCTATAAACACAAAAACATGATAGACAGGCGGGCCAACTTTTGTATACATTCATTCAGTCTCAGGATTCAATTGTCGATTGTCTTTTTTACGTTTCCATTTATTTAGCAATTCCAATCCTGTCAAATATCAATTGAACCCAGCAGGTTCAATTTAAAAGCGGTAGCTCAAATGGTAAATAAACATTTCCCACGCTCCAGTTCAGCACAACAACGGTGACAAAATCACCACCAAAATTTAACACCGTCCGGTTGGCAACCAACCGAGTTGGTAATGACACATCGCTGCAGAAAATCGCATTGCTGCAAAATGCGAATCCTTGGTGTTCAGTGCGATGAGAGATAATGGAAAACTGTTCCGCGGTTGAGCTGCGCCCCGAGCAAAGACGCATGAGATAAACAACAAAATGGCAGAGGACACATTTCCAGCGGCCGAGAAAATACTTGCTGATATCGAGGCTGTGCTGAAAAGGGATCCCCAATTGTGAGTTGAACCACTTTGTTCTCCCTCGTCCACTCTCTCTTTTTTTTTGCAACTTAGGGCGGGGTTTTTAAAAGGACCCTTAAACATAAACAACTGTATCAAAAGGTTATCAGTTATACAGATCTGTTTAATACCTCATCAAATAACTTTATAAGAAAAACAAAGATGTGTATTTCCAGAAACCAAAGAACATTAAGACAGAGTTCAAGTTTTGTTTAGTAAGGTAGTTGCACCTATTATCGACATTTTCATTGATTACATTATAAAAATAAGTGTAACAGGTTTAAGATTATTTTTTAGGTGTTTGAGCTTAACTACTTGATTGAACCAAATGAAAATCTTTTCAATTAATCATTTAAATTCTTTAACTTAAAAAAAAGGTGTCGATAATAGGTACCACAACCTTACATTTATAAAATTGTTAAGCCCCTGTTAATTTTGTGGAAACGAATTCCGATAGAACTCCAACACTTCACAATAAATTTAAACCAAAAATGGTTTAAATTTATCAATTATCCCAGCAATTGATTAATTATAAGTCTATTGCTGCATCGATTTTTGTTCAATTTCATTGAGAATTGTTGGAGTTCTATCGGAACTCGTTTTCTCAAAATTAAGAGGGGTTGAGCAATCACCTTAAGGGCGTTCCGTTCAATTGTTAATAAACAAACAAAAATATTAGCATTGTTGTATTTAAATTCGTTAACATGAAGTTGAAAAAAAGGTGTCGATAATAGGTACTACCTTATATTTATAAAATTGTTAAGGGCGTTCTGTTCAATAGATAATGAACAAACAAACAAACAGATTAACATTGTTGTTGTTTTGCAGGCAAAGTTTTGAGATTATCCCAGCGGAGGGAAACGAGAACAAGTCGCCAGTATTTCACGAGGAGCATTCGCTCGGTCTGGCATCATGGTGTGTGCAGCCGCTGTACACCTACACGTACAACCGTCTGATGGACCTGCGGCACAACAAGTACAAACGCGAGGAGCCGACGACGGTGATCCGGTGGCTGATCGGGGCCCTGCTGCTCAATCCTGAAGTCACGAGCTTCTGGAACATGCGACGAGAGTTGGTCAAGGGCAAACGGCTCGACGTGTCTGCGGAGTTTCATTTCGTCGACATCGTGCACTACCACAGTCCAAAGAGTTTTGACGCGTTTGCCTACCGGCGTTGGCTCATCACCTTGGTCATCAAGTCCGAGCAGTTGGCTGTGAAGGACATCTGCGACTTGCTGCGCCACGAGATCCAGGCAGTGACGCTCGCAGCCGAGCGGTACCCGAACAACTGCCATGCCTGGAGCCACCGTCGGTTCGTGATCAAATGTCTCGAGGAACCCTGGAACAAGCTCGACCAGCTGTACGCGATCCTGCGCCAGGACTGGCACGAGACCGCCAAGTGGTGCGAGCGCCACATCTCGGACTACAGCGGCTTCGCGTACCGTCAGTTCCTGTTGCAGAAACTCGTCGCCAGCGACAGTACCGTTCAGTTTAAGTACTTTCGTAAGAGGATGCAGTTCTTGGAGAAGCTGATGCAGGTGATCGAGCTGAACCTGGACGCGTTCAACGACCCGACCAAAGACCACGAGGACGTCATTGCTGACTTTCATAACACGGACTTTACCAACGAGCGGTGGACCAGCTTGACTCGGACCAGGCTCGTTGGCCTGTCCTTCTGGGCCGAGGAATGTTTGCTCAACGAGGAGCTCATCAAGCTCTACCCGAACCACGAGGCGCTCTGGTGCCACCGTCGGTTCCTCGCCCACTCGCTCATGGGGCTCAATTTCTCATTCCGCAAGTTCCAAGACTACCGGGCGGACTTTCTCCAAGCTCAGAAGGAACTTGGCCCGGACGAACGGGACAAGTTCCTCGGCGCCAATCAACTGTCCAAGCTAGTGATCGCCTTCCGGGAACGCAACAGAAAGTTGCTCCTGCTCACAGACAGTCCCGCCGATAATTTTGTCAAGTTTCTGCACTCCATCAAGTTTCCGGCTTGAAAGCGTTTTGTCTAGCAAGATTGTGTATTTTTCAATGACATAGTTTTTTAAGCGAATTTTAAATTCGCGCTGTGGCAATGCAATTAGATGGGAACTCAGATTTTAGAGGGTTCCAGACATAAATTATGAGATTTTTTTAGTTTCTTTTTATGTTTCCATTTTGTTATTATTATTATTTGTGTTTTAGTGTAGATAGCTGAAAGATAATTTTGGCATTTCATATGGATGAAAAGTTTGTACGAGTTGGATATATTGTCTGAATAAAATACTTTAATATTGTTCCACGATCAATCAATTTTTATTTTTCCTTCTTGTACATATTTCAGGTTGCTTATCTTCACACAAGTGTTGAATGTAATCAGTGACATGTCAAACTTTGTCGCAGGCCTAAACAATTATAAATATGAAAAAAAAAACATACAACGTTGAACAGAGTTTTTTTAACGATTTTCTGTGATTCAATTTAACACTTATTTGTAGTTTTTATTCTCATACTTTTATCTTGAATTTTTGTATTGTTCTTTTTTTCAAACAATTAGTAATTTTTGTATCAACAAATTGAAGTGTTGAGTGCAACCGAAGAATTTGATTCTGGTTCACTGTTGGCAACCTTATACAAATTATAAATATAAACAAACATGAATTTTAGACGGAACTATTTAACATTTTTTTATGAATTAATTTAACACTAAACTTATTAGACTTGGCTTGTACTCTCACATCTGTATCCTCGACTTTCATAGTTTTTTAAACACTGTAATTTTAATTTTAATTTTAATTCAACGAATTTAACTTGTTATAGAATTTAACCGAAGAATTTGATTCTAGTTCATTGTTCGCAATCTTATAATTTAACTAGTACAAAACATTTTAAATACTTTGATTTTATAAATAATTTTTAAATAAACGAACAAGAATAAATAACGAATCTTGACAGAATTTACTTCGTTACACTTTCCGTCTTACTATTCATCATCATCATGTCTCCTGGGCTTCTTCTTGGGCAAAAGCACCGAATGGATGTGTGGAATCACGCCGCCTTCAGCTATTGTAACGTTACCAATCAATTGGTCGAGCTCTGAGTCGTTCTTTATAGCAAACATGATATGCCGGGGGTGAATCCTGCAACAAAAAATTATATGTTTACTATTTTATTTCATTTTTTTTTTTTTTTGGTTATTGTTTTTTCTTTTTTTTTTTTTTTTTTATTTACCTCCGTTTCTTGTGATTTGAGGCACTCTCGCCTGCTAGTTCCAGGACTTCGGCACAAAGATATTCCATCACAGCTGTGAGGTAAACTGCCCCTCCGACTTTGCACTTTTCGGCGTAGTTCCCTTTTTTCATTTTTTTGAAAATTCTATGAACCGGCAGAGTGAGTCCAGCTTTTTTGGTTTTGGATACCGGCTTCTTTTTTATTTTTGTGCTGAAATCATCATTGTATTTTGAAGTATGAATTAGAAAAGAATAAAAAAAACATAAGAAAAAAAGCTCTCTGATGTGTTCAATATATTTGAAAATGCACGAAATTGATAACAATAATTTTTGTTAGTAAAAAAATTGCAATTCCAAATAACAAATTTTAAAAAAGGTTTAAAAAAAAGTTTAAAATTCCTAATCGAAATCCAAAAGAATGAAGATTCTGTTAAAAGTTGAAACAAATTGAAATGTTAATGATAAATAATTTAATTTTGAAAAATCTGAAACAACCGCGTGGTTAATAATAAAAAAAAAATTGATTATAATGATAAGTTCAGAAAAAAATGTTACCTTTTTTTGAGAGCTTCCAAGCATGCTTCTGGCATCGGCATTTTGTTGGTTGATTTAAAAAATCAGTACGAAAAACAATAACTTTAACAATATAACCGTACCGAAATTTTCTGCACGATGCTTCTCGTTTGAGCCCAAAAAGCGTTTTAATCGTTTCTATCGGAATAACAACAAACTTTGCGCGCTTAAACACGATCGTTTGTTTACAAGTTTCAAATTACCAGGAAAAATAGAAAAACATATTTCATTCAAAAAATATTCCACCAATTTTTTCCTAAATAGCAATTTCACGAACAAAATCATGCAATTGACATCAAAATTAATAATGTGAATTTAGTTCAACTCAATAAAAATAAACAATCGAAATTGACAATTTTTTAAATTGAAAACAACAAGTTTTTAAGATGATAGAAGAAGCGGGAAATTTAATAACAAAAAATAAAATAACAATGTAGAGTAAGGTAGATCTGCACAAATTTATTGTGTTTTATCTACACAAATTACAATTAATGGTATTGGTATTGGTTCATTTCGAATTTCGTTCTCCTATTTACTTGTAATGTATACATATTGAAATGCTAATACGTGTTCAGTCATCATTACCCCAAAATTCATAAAGATGTCACTTCGTAGTTTTTTTTTTTTTTTTTTTTCAATAATATAAATAATTGTTAAAATTATTTTATCAGTCAAAGCATTTTTTATCTTCCACAAAAATCAAAACGGACGATAATAGAGTATGGTCGCTCACATTGTTTTTATATTCGAAGAACTCGAATTTTCGCATCTCCGCTTATTTACAATTTACCGCACAAATTATTGTACAATTCGTATCTACACAAAGTTCGGTCAAACAAAAAAGACTCGATATTTTGCAATAAAGATCAAATTAAATTAAATTAATTAGACGAGGAGGTGCCTTATTTTTATTTCAAAGTTGGAGCTTCATAAAATTTCATTCCCTCGACTAGACACAATTTTGTTTGTATCAAAAATAAATGGTTCAATTTTGCAGAAGCTAAATTTGTAAATGTTGAATTCGAATAACCAAAGTGAATTTGAATTTTATGTTTCGTGTTTGAAATAATGTTCGTACATGCTGGTACTATAACATAATTAATATAACTATCTAATAAAAATGCACCTGCGTTTTGAGCACCCGTCTTAATGTGTGTCTAAACATTACTTCAAGGCAAGTGTATAAGTAGTCGGTAATAAATGACGATGAAAAGTTTGTTACACATTTTTGATGGATGATCCACGCTAATCAAACTAAATGCATACAAGTTGCATTTTATTTTCAACTATGTAAGATGAACTTTTTGGCACCGAGCATAATATTAATACAATAAAAAAGAAACAACCGTAAAGTATAATAGAGTGTGTTTTATAAGAAACGAAAACATGATAACGTGTTGCAATTTGTGGGATGCAAAACGTCTACTGACCAAAAGTAACGATCGTTAACACTTTTGTTCCATCAAAATCACATGTTCATTCTTGGCATTTTGTTGTTTGTTACAAACGCATCAATAAATCTTAGTGACAATTTTCGTGTTCATTCATCATCTCTTAGGATTAGGAGATTCCATTGACCTGTATAAGAATACGAAATACCTTAATAGCATGTTTAATTGTACGAGTTTAGTTCCGACTGTCAGTTTCTGCTTTAATTCTCATAACAAAGTTTGAGTTGCATTTCGCTGGCCTCTTGCAGCACATCGCCATTGATGAGATTGAATTTGAGTTTTTTGGCAAGCGAAAAATATTCAATGAATGAACTCATGTTCTACATCGACATGGATGATTAGTCGTCAGGTTTCTTTTTTCTTTAAATATGGAACGTTACATTGTTTGAGCACAATCAACCGCCGGCGATGACACTTTATGCGAGGCTCATTGATAGTTAGGATATAAGTTTCCCCAGTAGGATCACAACGTTGTTGAACCATTGGACAGTCGCTTGACAATTTATAATTGCTTAAAGTTCTAAATGTTGTATTTTTATGTGGTTAATTTTTTTCAAGCGGATTTTCAATTTCAACCCTTTACTTATCTAAGCATTTTTTTTATACAAGAATCAAACAATTGACCAATTCAGGTTTTCAATTAACATTACAACATTCAACTTTCGTGTAAGAAAATAGTTTATTCTACGCTAACAACTAAGTAAAAATATAAAATTATCTCATAGATTCACTGAATATGTTATATTTTTTTCTTGGATGATAATTCAAACATCGCAAACGAACTTATCACAGACTTAAAAATCATCATTGGGTGTGTAAGAATAAGTATAAATTTTGATATTTATTCGTATACGCTGATAAATGAAGGGCTGAATTACTTCACTAAGTATTTTACAATGAGAACTATAGTAGTTGCTTCAAAAATCATACACATTGGATGTTTAATTTTTCTCCAAGTTGTAATTTCAAATTTCATCTTTGATTTCAAACGCCTTAAACATTCTTTAACAAAAGACAAAAACTGATCAACAGCTGTTGACCAAAAAAAAAAATTGTTTTCGCTTGTTTACAATCAACACAACTCCATTCAAACTATCTATAAATACAATTTATAAAAATAATAAATTCATTATCTATACCTTTCATAAACAACCACCGACCTAATCAATTACAGAACACGCAATCTTAATTCGACCGGCTTCACTCACACTCACATATTTATCACAGTCAATCAAATTTTTTTTCTTCCTGTAATTTCGCACTTGCTTATGATAATGCTTTGAATTTCAAGCAAAGAACTGTACAAATGTCGTAATGAGGATTTTAAAAATTCTTCTAAAACAGTGTTTGGCCCGCCCGTTTTGTACACAGACTCTAACAAAACATATATTTTTTTTTTCTACACAAATAATATTTCATCACGAGTATAATAAAGAATATAAAATTAAAAAATTAAAATATGATTTTGATATGATTTAAAATTATAAAGAAAGTGAAATAAAAAAATAAAAGTAAAATTGTTTTGTATCACGAATTTTAATAATCATATTTAAATTTTCATCTTTTATGTTAAAAGTTCGAGAGGGACATGAAAGTTTGTGTCAAAACGCTGATACGCCTGCGATTAGTTGCAACGTGCTCGCAGCTACCTACATCGTATAAGCTGATTAACATCTTTTATCATGAGCTTTTCAAACAGCTACAAATTTTTGTACAAAGCCAAGATATTGAATGGAAATTTTCTTCAACACCAAGATTAACATAAAAAAGAGAAACGCTCGCTGATTAATATATTGTATAAATATTTGTTGTTTAACCTATGTTTTATGAAAAACATACTCGAATCCTCGTGTCATCGTTGCAAGTGTTCAACATTCAACAAATTGTTGAACCAATAAAAAAGTAAAACATTCAACTAAGTAACAGGTGACTAAACGTTCAACTCGTATCCACAATACTTAACAAAACTCCCTCTCAAAACTTCCATCCAACCAATTATTCGTTCACGTTAATGGTCGACTAGTTATCATACCCTCTAGCAATTAATTCATAATCAGTTGATTTGCGCACACGCACTTGCTTTCGAGCTCACAAATTGTAATCAGAGATTAGGATACCCCTCTTCACCACAAGTATTGAAATCCCTATCCGTTGCAGCTTTCTATACAATTGTTCATTTTTGATTGTTTGATAAATCATCCGTTTGTCACAGTCGTGTTTTTGCGAAGCTAATTGTCCAAACAATTAGACTTGAGGTCTCATTCAAATGAATACAATTTAACAGAGTGACCAGAACGGACTCGAGCGCGCTGCTGTGTAATTGAAGCGCATAATCAACAAATGGTCTATCATTCAAATCGATTTTGCTGCCTCGTGTTTCGGTATGGTCGTTCAGATCAAGACATTCAAGCTATAATTGTGATGCGCTTCATACGCAGGCGAGCCAAAAGGGGTCTTGTGTTCAGGTGCACTCGAATCGTTGGTTACATCGAAGGCTAACTTGGCGCATCTTCTGGGTCCATCGTTGAGCCCGGAACTGTCCCATCTCTCCCGTCCGCTTGATTTATCATAACAAACTGCTTCGATAACGTTTGCAAGCTCTGCCGAATCTTGAAAGAGAAACAACAATTTTAAAAACGGACTCGTTAAGAATTATGTGTATTAAGTGTCCTTGATGACATTATTTATCATTGTCATTCTTCAAACACCGAGTTTCGTGGAATCATTTTGTCATGTTGCAACCAATTGGTGATGAAAAACAACATTTTTATAACATAAACAACATTTTGATCGAAATGGCGGATGTCTGATTTTTACCGGAAGCCACACAATTAGGGTCAACTGGGGTAATTGTGATATCGGGATAATTTGTGACAGGCTAATTATTATTAACAAAATATACAAAATGTTTTATAGCAAAAAAGAAAATATTGTTCCTTCGTGTCTTACAAACAATACTGATGAAGTTTGAACTTAACTTATTCAAAAATTGTTATTGTTTTGTTTGTTTTTTGTTTTTTTTTTTTTTTCAAATTTGATTCAACATGACAAAAATCTTTGATGTTTAAAGTTTTGAGAGTTTTATTCAAAGTTAGTTTTCTTTGAAAAATGCAAATATTTGTATGACTTCAATGATTCATTTTACTTAGTTACAATCTGTTAAACTTGATCCACCATTCAAAAATATTTTGTTGGGTAATATTTTATGTAAAAAATGATATCACAATCACCCCATACCATTTGCAAAGTATATGCCATATATCAGTTTATATACACCTATGTGACAGAATTTTGAAAGTTTAATTACATTAAAACAAACGTGTTAAAACTTATGTTAATTCCATAAGTTGTTTCTTGATCTCAGGAAATGACCCTCTAAAATTTTAGCCTCTTGTTTGTTATTGGTGTCCGCCATGTATTTTTTCTACTCTTCTGACAGAAAAATTGTACAACCACTTTTAATATTTTATTTAAAGATAAAAAAAGCATAAGAAATTAAGATTAGCACACCATTTTGTTCGTGAGATTTGCGAAAACCATTTGAAGTGTAATTTAAAAATAAAGAATGACAAATATGTCCGTTCACTGGTGCATTTACCCTATTTAAATAAGGGTTATTGTGCATTTCCTAAAATCAACCATAAAAAATGTTGGCAATAACAATTATTTGTTAAACCACAATTACCCTACATAGTGTCACAATTTACCCCGGTCTATAATTGTGAAAATTTAGGTAGGTTATGAAACCAATTTTTATTTTTTTCCGCATAATAATTTTTCAATTTCCATCGTCACTTTTTCATTTAACATGGTTCGATTAACTTATTAAAAAAACGCAGGCTAAAATATTCTTATTTACAAAAGTTACATCAATTGAAAAACAAGTTTGCAATTTCGTGTCACAATTACCCCGGTTGACCTTAACAGCTGGTCTTTTTCATTACCTTGACAATTTGGTCGAGATTAGTGTTGAGATAATTTAGCAACCGATCCTGTGTGAAACGGTCCGGTGAAGCGAGGGGATGATTCAAGTAAGCTGTGTGTAACCTATCAATCCGTATCATCATCAGGGCAGCGGACACGTAAAGCGCAGCCAGAATGGCCACGAGGATGGTGATAACCGTGCTGGCACTCAGTCCGTTGCTCGCAAGACATTTCAGAGACCCGATGGTATTTCTTTTTGTGAATCTTGACACTGGCGGCAGCGGCGACTCCAGCCTGTAACTTTCAAACAATCTTGAACTACGTCAATCAAACTTTTGCCGCAAGTAATATTGTATTTCGAATCGAACAACTAAAACGCAAATTCTGTTCTGCTAATCATAAACTTTTTCTTAGCTTTACATACAAGAATAAATTGTATTGACTTTTTTTAATAAAGTAAAACCCGATAGTTGGCCTTTTACGTCAGAGTCATTTATTAACTTTGACATTGGGAAAATTCATACCAAAATTTCATTTCATACTAAAATTTATTTGCAATTTAGCAAAATGCAATTGAATTATTCATAAAAAGAAAATTATTTATTTCATTGTAAAATTATATATATAGATGTACAACTCGTTTGGAGTCAATATCACACGGACAGTACAGTCACTATAATTGTTATTATTCCTCAAGTTGTGTATAACAAACTAAAAGAAAATTAAAAATCGTTTTCATACGTATGGAATCTTAATTGTTAATCGTATAACATCGATTTAAACAAAAAGTTTGCATGAAAAAAAAATTTTGTTAAATGATGAAAATAATTGAATTGCATTGAAAATACAGAGACTTGTTTCGTAATTTTGTGTGACAATGGGCGTGTATAGAGATCAGGTGAAAAGTGACGGTGTGTAACCGGTTAAACGAGGATGCGAACTTGGTCACGTGATCAATCACCTGGTAACGGTCAAGCTTGGCCTTGGAATGTTAGTGGAAGCGACCGATTCGACTTCGGTGTCGTCGGCGCAAGTGGTGAGGTCGCTGCGCACGACCGGCGACCTTTCAAGGTCGACGCCGCTCTCAGACATGCTCGAGTCGTCCTCCTCGGGGTTGACTTCGGAATCGTCGACTAGCAAGGTCTCCGGGACCAAAATTTTGTCCTCCACTGGCAACGGCAGGATCTCCTCGGCTAACTTGGGCTCCATCGCCGCGTCCCAAACCTGCTTCATAAGCTTGTACGTCGAGTCCCTCGATAGTAGCGAACAAAAAACATGCCGCTCGTCAATTGTTGCTATCGCCACCGCGTTTGGTATGATCTTCGCGGTCTTCTCTTTGCTGATCTTCAATACTGAGGTTGCCGGGATGAGGAGCTTGGTCACGTAGCCGAATACATTGCTATAGAAGGCAAAGTAGTTTGGAGTTATGTATAGGTGGCCCTGCAGTAGAATGTCCCCCACTAAAGCGCAGCTGTAGTAATTAAGCACACACTCGTCCGGTGCCACCTGGTTGCAAAATTTAGAAGACTTTTATTAGGTTGATTTCTGTTCTTTGACTCGTCCATTTATTGATCCAATATACTCTTCATAACTTGAATCGACAAAACTCAAAAGATACGAATGGAAGCAATTAAACAATCAAGAAAGGTTCATCGCATCTCATACCCAACCAATCTCGCTATTCTTTTCTCGATAAAGCATTTCACAAAAGTCATCATCGATTTATGATTATGCAAATTTTTCAGCGCTACATGCAAACTTCGATACCTTAGTGAAATGTCTGTGAAACTTTTTCTGCCTAGCACTACTACTCGTGGACATCGGTGAGGATTTTGTCGAAGATTTTACAACAGCTACGGTCGTGTTGTTAACCGCTGCCATTGATGGTGTGCTCTTGCTTAATGGTTTCGAACAGCTATAAAAAACAGGATCAATTTAATCATTTGAATTTTCCATCTTGATATTGATCAAACAAATCTGTAAGGAAAAACCAGTTTACTGCTTTTTTGTACATTTAAGTTAAAGTACATTATATCTTTACTTATTTGTACATTTTAAGTTAAAAACTACAACTCACATGTTTCACATGTGACACCTCGAATTTTTTCATTAAAAACTTAACTTTGTGACAAATTTTATGTTATAAGGAATTACAATATTGATCAAAATCGTATGCATTTTATGACCCACATAATTTATTTGAAGTGTCACTCTTACCCCGGTTGACTCTATTCGAAACTCTATTTTGTTTTAAAAAATGTTTAAGGTAGTTGTACGTATTATCGACATTTTCATTGACTATATTATAAAAATACATGTACTTAGTTTTATTTTTGAATGTTTTTAACTGGTAGTTAACTGGTTTTTTCTCACAACCAGAGAAATATTTTGCTGCTTATCAATGTACCTATCATTGCATTTCAATGAACCGTGAGTCGGGCTCTTTGGGGTCTGTAGGCTGTTGGAACCAACCGAGGAACTTAACTGCGATGAAGACAGCGGGTTGGTCCCGATGTTGCCCTGCAAAGGAGTACTTGGTGCTGATCGCGCTCCTAGGGAGCCCGCAGACCTGAAAAAAAAAACAAATTTCAAATTTAAGTAACGATTTTAATTAATTTTTTGCGGATTAAATTTTTGATATTATTGCTACCTCGCTCTCACAATGGGCCCATTTGAGAGGAAGAGTTTGATCAGAGCCCGGGTTTCCAGCTCCATTTAAAAAAAATTATAATCGAATTTAAAATTGTGATTGAAAACGTAAACGTTTTTTTTTTGTAATTAAATGTTTTAATTTAAAATGTTGAAGTGCGACTAGTTAGTAATAACCGCGCTCGTATCGGTGCTTACGCAAAATGACCCTTTTCGAATGTCGCAACTTCAGACTCATTGATCGCGCGATGAGTCGCGCGATGAATAAAAAACTCATGATAACAAGTTGGACTCGACTTTGCAGCCGGTTAAGATTTTGAATTTGATCAATCGATAACAATTTTGTTTCAAGTTCTGATGTTTCAAGCACTGTTCGCCTGTCCGATCCGAGATTGATGTGCTTGCCGGCGCAGTCGTGCACCTACTGGTACGATTACCGTTTTCACTTGTGTCATAACTTTTCGACCTTATAAATAGTTTACAAGGTGTAAATCTACTTGCGTGTGCAGTAGATATAATTCACCAATATGATCCATCCACATACCACATAATCCACTGTTTCGATCAACATTTTTCGTTCGCTCAATCAATCAGCTAATCGGGATGGATTTTTCATCTTTATTATTTTTAAACGTTCCAGAAAAACGGTAAATCGTTTCCTTGGGAAATGCAAAGGTACCGGGTTGGCACGCTTCCAAAATGTGATCAATAGCTCCACACACCTCTACAGAAATCCAACTCAATAAGGTTGACTTCATGAGATAATTTTGTTGTTAAACAAACATTTTGTTTATTTATTTTTTGTCCCTTTTTAAGGCGATGTGTAAGGTCTGCTGCCACGGAGTTAGGGACTTTGTTCATAAAAATTACAATAACTGTTGATTTTCAAAACACTGAGAAGAGCAACATTCTACACTAATGAGAGAATTCGTAGCACAACAAATCATCATTTTTCGTTCAAGAATGTAAACAAACAATGATTTCTACGAATAACCTCCAATTCAAAAACTAGAAATCATTATTCGTCAACGTTTTATAATGAAACATCAGATTCTTTGTGTAGGAATGTGTAAAATAAGTGAGAAAATGTCGATCTTCTCGTCAAATAAATTTACAATTACATTATTAATTTTAATTAAGGTGATGTGTAAGGTCTGCTGCCACGGAGTTAGGGACTTTGTTCGTAACAATTATAATAACTGTTGTTTTTTAAAATACTGAGAAGAGCGCGATTCTACAATAATGGGAGAATTCGTAGCACAAAAAAACATCATTTTTCGTTGTGTAAAATAAGTGAGAAAATCGCGCTCTTCGCGTTAAATTAATTTACAATCACATTATTAGATTTTAATTAATGAAATCTGTAATGTCGGTAACTCCTGTTTGACATTACCTTAAAGAAATCTGTAATGTCGGTAACTCCCGGTTCGACATCACCTTAATTCCGAATTGAATTCAATCATACCTTGCTACATCCATTGGCCGATGATTCAAAACAAGTCACGAAACGTGGACTAAAAAAGACGACAAAACAGATGGACACATTCAACAGTCTTCTCTTATCTGCCTCCACTGATTGGAATTCACAATCAAAATTTTATTGACACTGATAAAAGTCAATTGATTTATTTACCTTTGCAATGATCAAATGTTCTTTTTTTCGTTCATTGAAAACGAAACCTTACAATGAGAATCGCTTATAATAGACTGTTCAAAATAAATACTGACATTAAAATGAATGAAAAAAGAAAAAGATATTAAATAATAATTAAAGAGACAAAAATGATTCATAATGAAATGTGAGAATGAACATTCATAGAATATTGTTTAATGAGTGAAAAAAGGAATCGATAGTGATCAATGAGGAAGTATAAAAGTATTATTGTATTATTAAAGTCCAACTGAAACTATGATAAGCGCGAAATTGCACAATTGTAATACAATCGATGACAAGATCAAAGTATAGAAATTAATGGAACAGGCGAGTTATCACAAAATTTGAATTTCTGTCTCTAGACGGAGTTTGAAAGGGATAAGTAGTAGGTTGAAAAAAAAACGTGGCTTTTGTATATTCTTGGTCAAGTGCTCGCGGATGCTGGTCGATAAAAACATTTTCGAAGGTCAAAAAGTCTACAACCCGCGACAAACTTGGAACAATCACTATTCAGCGTTGCTTTTGCCAAGTCTCAGGATCGACATACAATTAACAACTTTTATTTTTAAATTTATCGTCAAATGATTTTTTTATCGCTTTATCGTAATACTATTCCTTTTGTAGGAAAAATTGAAAGTTATCCACCCCTTGTTTACTAGATCAAACCGAATCCGCACTAGAATACTGATTAGATAAGAAAATAATTTTATACCGATGGGACAGAACTGTTAAATGTTTCGAATAAAAAAATTGGAAAATACGTCTATTTTCATTTAATTAAAAGTTTTTTAATTTTTTTTTTTCATTTAAATTAAAATTAAATTAAATTTAAACAAATAAATTTTTAATTAAACTTTTAATTTCATCAGCATTAATGATTCGTTCATATTAAGAATTTGAAATTTGAATCCACGCCAAATGCGCAAGCGAGTTTTTGAATCTGTGGATCTTTGTTTGGTCTTTAAAGTTGTTGTAGCAGTCAAGTTGGCAACTAATTATAAAAATAATTTAATTTCTCATTAAATTAGGTCAAATTGTTTGAAAAAAATAATTTTGTGCTATGTTGAAGATCAGATTCAAGTGTTTTTATCTTCATTTGAATAAAATATTGACAATTTATCTGAATTTTGAAAGTTTCTTGAATCGCGTAGTACACGTGCTGTCCCACTCTTGCACATGGCGTTTTGTTGGTAGTGACAACTTCAAAATAAAATATCTTCTTTTTCATTCTGATTGACTATTTTTTAACTCGAGTCATATACTTCTTATAATAAATTTCTTATAACCTTACGAACTTTTTTTAACCTACATGTTCTAACACAAAGAAACTGTAATGAAAAGTGGTCAACCACCTAACCTCTCAATTTCCTAGAAATCGAAACCGGAATTGTTTTTCTTTGTGAAAATGGATAGACTTATGATTTAAAGATTACAAAAAGCAATTCATTTTCTATTTCTATAACTATCATCATTTTTTCATAACAACCTTAAAGTAATCTTCTAAAAATTGATCAGTCGATTACGAAAAATTGTTCAATCGATATAGGTGGCGCTTAAAATCATGACCGAAAGGCCACACGTCTCAGGGCGAACTTTTTATATTCGGAAGATGCAATCTATTTAAATCAAAGCAACCGAGTTGGATCGATCTTCATGAGATTTAAATGATAGCGGGGCACGTGAAGGAGAGACTTTACGACTTCGGAAACTCTGGTCTTGCGATTAATTTCTGATTGCAGATGAAAAAAAAATGGTTGGCCTAAATAGATAGATGCGTACTGAACAATAAACAATCACGTAACTTTTGCAATTATGCCTGATGACTGGTCGCATCTTGCAACCATCGTTGCTATTTTTCTTTTCGTGGATGGCGCACGCTGATATAAAAAAAAGATACTTTTGATTTGAGATCGGTGCCAGATGATCCGAAATGGGTTTCGATGAGCAGCGGCTTTAGAGCTTGAGTTGTTGCATCTTTTAATTTGCAATAGTTGCTTTTAGCAATATTGCCGGCCTATTGAGGTCAATTGTCGCGACGATTCTTTTGTCAAGAGGATGATTAGTCGTTTTTTAAATTCTCAGCAACTTTCGCAACACATGCGCAACCAAGAGCTTCACATCGGTTGATGACAACGAGCCAATTCGCACCTGACTTTAATTTCCATTTTTTTTTTGTTTTCAATTTTCCAATTAATTTTTTCTAATTAATTGTCTTCGTTGATTGATAGTTGAACAATTGAATCAACGTTTTTCTTCCAGGCTTAATTTTTCAGACGGATAAAGCGACATCCACATGAGTATCGCGTACAGCAAAAGCGCCTATTATTGTCGACATCCTGTCACGTACACAACCGCTTCCACGTATATTTCTTCAATGACTGAAACCTGCCAAAGACCTGCCAAGATTATAATTCTCGCAGAAGCGAGGTTCTCTGAATAGATAACTAAAGTTACGATTAAACATTAACGTTTGAGGTTCGTTCAAATTTGGAGGAGGGAAAGGTGAGATCCTGTGATGACTTTCACGCTGATTTTGTACACTACGTTAGCTGAAGAAAGGGGTCAGCGAACAAGGCCGTTTGGATAGACGTTATGATGATGTTTCAATGCCTCATGATAGGCTTCAATCGACTGATTTCGATCAACCGCGACTTTTATTTTGGCCGCACGTCTCTTTATCAGTTCAAGGACTCCCCCTCACGGGAAAAATATATTTTAGAAACATAAAAAAAAATATATTTTGGAAATATAAAATATATTCCGACAATAATGACTATATTTTGATATATATTTTCTTTATAAATTCCGTTATATAAATTTATAAAATATAAAATAAAATATATTTTCTATATGAAAAATTTATAAAAAGCGCCAATAATGAGTATTAATTAACACTTTAGTTCTGGAAGCTTCCCCTTCTTTTTCAATATGGCTGCCTTTTTAAAAAGACAGAAATAGGAAAAAAAGAGACAGCACTATGAAAAGAACTAATGTAAACACATGGAATTGTCACGTGACCCACCACACATTCAAAAATTGTTCATTAAAATATATTTTAGTGAATACATTTTCGATCATGAGGGCGACTTTTAATTTGCCAAAATGTTTTTTATTTATTTTTTTTTTTCAATCAACATGTTGTAATTTTGCAAAACTTTTTTTTTTAGTTTTTTTCTGTTTTTGTTTTTTTGTATTTATTTGTATTCTCGTTTGTATTAATATGTATTAGCCAATGATGAAATTGAAATCGAAAGTACAACTCGAGCTTGTGTTTTGATTACGAGTAGAGATTATTTAACTATAATACAACCACGTGAAACAATGAAAAATGAAAACGTGCTCGTGCAATCATTTCTTTCTAGTCTACCGACCATCTTACCAATTTTCCCTCATTTTTTCAGCATGTACTTTATAAAAATAGTCAATTTCACTTAATGACATATATTCGAACAAATGATGTAACTCGGTTTTTCTTTTATTTTTCTACACTTGCCATACTTTTAATTACGATTTGATTGATCTAATTTCAACATTCGTTATAAAAAGCTTTCATCGAATTGAACAAAATTATCTAACTCGGGTCCAAAAGTTGAAACTCACTTTTGTCATTCCGATAAAAATAAAGATATTACACATACCAAACAGGTGAATAAAATTTCGCAAAACCAACGAAAATTCAACGAAGAACGTTTTTTTCATTTCGTTTCTCAAACTCAGTGCATGTAATTGTTCCTTCTAATTATCTCCTTAATGAAACTCAAGAGAGAAACTTTATAATTGTTATTTGGTTTGTCCGAAAATGAATGGTTATGAAAATGTGCATACCTGAAATGAAAAAAAAAAAAACTTGTTTTTACTAAGAGACAAAGATGTAAATGAACGACAAAGCAAATTGACAAGATTTTCGAATCGAAATTACCTTTTAGTTTTGCGCCACTTGGACTCGTGAAAGCCGTGTACAAAGCAAAGCATTTTCTCGGGTTCTCGAAGAGGAGCGGTTGTCTCCCCCATGCGCAACACGCGTTTCAAGTTTTTTTACGTGGCAGCTTGCGATACAAAACGCTGACTCAAGTTGTTGCGTTAAGGCACCTTGGCTCACGTTCCACCTGCACACGGCTTCAACCCAAAGTTCGCCCCTCATCCGTGACATCTCATCCTTGATCCTTTTTCTGGTCCGCTCCACTTTGACAATCCAGAATCGACCAAGGGAACGAAAAATCAATCACATAGCCTTTCACATAAACAGTTATGGAAAAAAACGAAAGGTTTCAACTCCGACTTTTAAATCAACCAGGAGCTGTCAAAACGCGCCAGCCACACTATCATCGGTCGCCGAGTCACTGACCCGACCAGCTCGAGATAAACCAGCGACTCGGTCTTACTCCAGTACGTCATGCACTTTTTTCCGGGCCATGGAACATCCTAACCTCAAAGTTGGGAGCCAGTTCCAAGTTGCCAATCTCAACTTTCAACTTGTACTTTTCAACTTGTACGCATCTTGAATCTCTCAGATGTAAATTTCAACTTGGCACTTGAACCTTCAACGTGTTGACATGCTGAAACTCACTTCCGTTTACTGTTTGTCTTTTTCGCATAACCGCACTGGACCAAGACGAAGACCATTTAAATCCCATAAACAAAGGGGCGGCATAGTCTGTGCCCGGACGACAACTGGAAGATGAAGGAGATGAAATTTGCAAACTTCAGCCGGTTAGACGGCGTCGCATTGCCCCTCTCTCGGCGATGAAAAAAACTGGCAAGTTCGCTCTCCGTGCAGTGTGCACACTAAACTGGCGTCTACTGTTCTCTGCCTTGGCAGGCTTGGCAACGCCTACTCTGGACGACGACGCTTCTCTCTTCAGACCATGAGGAGAAACTCGGCCGTCCTGCTGTCAGACACAGGGCAAATCGAGCCCCTCCACTCCGAGCTTTACACACAACTGATGCTGGAGGGGGTCACTCGAAGCAATCAGTCTGGCATCGCTCGATACCAAACTCTCTCACTAATCTCACAACTTACAATGAGCGCAATTTTTTGAATTTTAAATAACAATTTTTCACATCTACACAATTTCCTACAGAGTTATAGCGATTTTGTGTTTACCTTGACGTACAGCGAGGGGTACACTTTGAGCCCAAATTTCAAATGATTTTACAGTCGTTTTTGGACAAAAAAGACTTTTTGAAAGTTTTTCATAAATATAAAACAATATAAAATCAAAATATTAAATAATGAAAAATCCCTAGTAAAAAGGATCATATATTGTCCATTCATAAAACATATATTGACAATATATTATTTCAGAAATCATATATTGACCATATATTGATAATATATTATCAATATATTGTCAATGTATTGACAATATATGGACAATATATTGACCATATATTGACCATACATTGTCCATATATGAAAAATATAAAAACATATACGGTTAATATATTGCTAATATATGGACAATATATGATCTTTTTTACTAGGGAAGTTATTAAATCAGTTGAAAGACATTTTCAGAATATGAATCAAGTTTATTTTTATCGAACAAAAATAATTAAAGAAAAATATCGGTTGAAGAGTATCTAACGGTTTTGTATACATTTTGCTTAGCATTGGAAAATTAAAATGATTATGGCGAGTGTGTCTTATCTGACAAATAACGTGATCCCGTGCATGGAAGCCTGGTATATAGGATTTACGTCACATGAAAATGGCTTCCTATCGTGTTTCACTCAGGTTGCGAACATCTAATGCTTCTAAAAAGAGCATTTGAACATTGTTGGAAATCTGCTGATGTTGAAGAATGAGCTGTAGCGAAGCATCTTGGTGGACCTGATGGTATTCGAAGCGAGCGTATAAATAGATGAGTGAAAATGTATAAAATTCATTCCCCTTTCATTCAAAGATTCTCAGCAGTACACCCTTATCACTCGTTTTTTTTTTTTTTTTTTTTCTATGTGAATTATCACCTTTGATGTAGGCGACGATTTGGAGTCAATTTGATTCAAGTTCTTATATTCTTTCTCACTTTCTAAATTTGAAGTTTCTTCTTCAATTATCTTATATTGTACCTAAAATTTTACAAAATAAACTTGTTTGAAAAACTTGTATCACAGAAAGACAGAAAATATTTCTTTTCAATTTTTATAAATAATCAATTTATATTCTTAGTAATTCTTGTTTAACGTAAACAACTTTGTTTAAAATTACAGACCAAGGCGACGAAATTTCAGTTGTATTTTCTCAAGACGTTTGACGTTCTTTTTTAGGCTCTATATTTACTCCACATTAACTCTGGTTTTTTTTTGCCAGGATTATTTTCACTTCCTCAAGACTGGAAACCCGAGTTTTAGTAATGAATAATTGTCTTGCCTTACCCATGATCAGAGGAGAGAATGTTAGGGTTGTCCGACGGCCCAGAAACATGCACCTTAGGAAGATCAAAGCCGTTGGGTTGACCTTGGCTTTTGGCGTGACTTTGGCCTTGGTTGCTGCCGCTCTGGCCCTGCTGTGGCGTCGTCGAATCATCACTATCACTACTGATGGCCAACTGTTCTGTACCAGCCCCCTGTCGAGGCCTGAA
Source organism: Trissolcus japonicus (assembly GCA_030522925.1). Taxonomy (NCBI): domain Eukaryota; kingdom Metazoa; phylum Arthropoda; class Insecta; order Hymenoptera; family Scelionidae; genus Trissolcus; species Trissolcus japonicus. Next base: position 28,513 of record JAPYZS010000851.1, read on the forward strand.
ATTAAAAAAATTCATCGTGAAAAAACCTGTAATTACAACAATTTTGCAACACAAAATTGAATTGACATTGCAGATGGTAGAAAGGGCAATAACAATTTTCATTAAACTTGTTTGTATGCACTAAAAATATTTTCAGCGTTTTATCACTGAAAAAATTTCAAATGAATAGAAACATATTTTTTGAGTTTAGTTACTTAAATTCAAGGTTGGACACCTGAAATTTAGTTTGAAGGAAAATATCTAAATTCTCAACTTTACATTCTATTAAGAACTGTGGTCTCATTCGTCCACACACAATTGTGTTATGGCACAGCAAAAATAATGTTTTAGATGAAACGTTTTTGTAGTCACTTTTTAAACATTTCAAAGTGTTTTCCTATCTTATTAGTATTTTTTGCAGTGGGTTCCTCCAGATTTCTGCGATTATCCCTAAAGTTTCGAGCGATTAAGAACCGATGATGGCTTGATTTACCCGTGAAGTCTTGAGAGACCAAACTTTGAGAACTGCGCCACCTTTCGTCACTCAAGTTTCATGCGATTTTGAGGTTAAAATTGTCAAAATATACGTTAGAAATTGTAGTCTGTTAAAATTTGAGCTATATTTGTTTTATTTTTAAGTTTTAATACAAGAATCAAAAATGTATTAACCCTGATAAGCACCGTTTATGTAAATGATTTACATAAAATTTGAGTAAATGTATACTCCTCATCGTGCTGCATTATTTACATAAATCGTTTACATCAAACAATTTTGTATCGAAATTAATAAACAAATGAAAGAAAAATAATTTTTGGTTTTTCAAAACTAAATAATGCAGGGCAATGCATTATTGGAATGGAAAATTTACACAAAATTTACATAAATCTGGCTATCAGCAAATAAAAGCTCAAACTTCCCTATAAGCACAAGATATTCAGATTATTAGACGGACATAACAGATATTAAAGAATATTAAAAAATGTTACATTTAATGTACGCCTGAACAATAATTCTGAAATATTAATTTAGGTTTTTGAAATTATATAAATATTCTATAAATGTTATTTAGGCGGGCATAAGCATAATATTTTTTAATATTATGTGCTAATAGGGTTTAGAGCTATAAAACGGTAAAAATTTTTTGAGTGTGGAAATGGCTTTGCTCATCAGCAACAATCGAAAATCAACAACAAACCCGACTAAACGTCACTCGAGTTGAAATTAACCGCAGCGAGTTAATTAATGTGGACAGCATCTGGCGCTCGGATTACAATTTTATAACTTTTGCTCTAAATCAAAAACGACTCAGATCTCAACTCGCTAACAAGGGCAAACGCGCGATTTCGTTTTAAATCCAGAATACATCGATTGAAATTTGTTTTAAATGAATATCAATTTTCGCTTGCCAAAAAAGAACTAACACAGATTTGTGCTCTCGTGTCGTAGAAATATGTATTTTGTTTATTCTGCTTTAAATAATAAATATCATTTTTATTTTTACTCCTCAGTTGGATTTCTTGGCTGATCTACAAATTTGTGGCGGAGAGAAGAGTCAGAGAGCACTTTTTTCTTTGACCTGAGATCGTGTTTTGCGATCGTTTCCTTCATTGTTGCATAAAAGCCAGCTTTAGAACCACAAATACAATTTCCGTGACGCGAGTTTATTAATCAGTCTGAAATAGTTTGGGATAATTTATTTGCAAAACAACTTTTCTTTCTACGAATGTTCTATCCTTTTTATTATTCTGAATTGCTTTCTCCTTTTTTTTTAATCACTATGATTAAATGTGAACCATTAACTAATTTCATTCCGTAATGAAAGAAAATTTTCTTACATAAACAATGTAATAATAAATAAAAATAATACTTGAGTCACTTAAAGTTAAAAATATGTTAATATTCCCATTTGGTATATTTAATTTGACTTTTATCACAAATCATTAACTGACAATGAAATTACAATATTTTCACCAGTAAAAAACCTTTTTTTTCATTTACTAAAATTACATAATTGGACTCGTAATTACATTCTGATTACAAACATTAAACTGACTGGTACATTTTTAACTTGTAATTTTGATTTTAAATAATAAATTTGATTTACTCAAAAATCCCCCCCCCCCCCTCTTAACTAAATTAACTCAACTTAAATAAGAAAAAATAAAATATAATGGTATTATCCATGTGAAGTATAATGAAAAAAAAAGGAGATGAAAGTTTTGAATGCTTTCCTGTCAAAACTGAGTTTCGTAATGAGTACTCATCCTGTTGAAATTACAGACTCCGTCTCCCTTGATTTATTTAAATGACAAAAAATTGAAAAAGTACATGCAAAGATATGAACACTGAAATGGAGCACTGCTCGATTCTGCTTTCAAAATATTGTTCTGAACTTTGCCATCGTCTGGTCCCAATAATTAATCTAAGCACAACACTTTTCATTTTACATAATCATCAATTGTGAATAATTTGCAGTTATCATACTGAGGAGAAAATAATAAACCATCTGATGATAATACACCTAAGATTACTTTACAGTCCGGCTGACTGTGCTAAATGAAAAAAGTTACAAAATAGCTCTTGAGAGAAAAATGTATTGTACATAATCGTCGAATTAGGACTCGTTTGATTAATTCTTTTAAATCCTAATCATGAATCGGAATTTAAATGATGACAAATCGGCCTCTATCTAATCTTTTTGCGATAAGATCGCCCCAAGCCGAGCGTGTGACATGAGATGGTTGGTGATTGTTGAAAGCCTGATGCTTATGGGGATCAAAATGAAGTCTGATGAAGTGATCTTCAGCTTGAGAGCCGCACCTGTTCCTCCGATTGCTGCTGGAGTTCCAGTAAAGAGGCGCCACTGTAGTGGATGACAGTTGCCGCTGATTTTAAGACAATAACTGTCAAGGGGTTGGCACCAGGACGAGTGCCAGGGCCGAGTTTTGATTGATCGTTATTGGACTCGGTTCACAATTCGGCTGCAATCGAAGGGACACGTCGGCCCGATCCTGGTCATCGAGTCGAGCGGCTCTGAGAACCTCGGGCCAGAAGTGCAACGCGCGCCACGCTATATCTCGACTGCAAACTTCGTCGTTGGCTCTCGTGCAATTGTCACGCACGCCCGGCCGCCAATGAAGCCGCGTCTGCGCTGCACCGCTCACCTATTGACCGACTGCTCCAGTGTCTGCGCTACAATATCAAATGCGCATATACAGCGCAATCTCAATCCTGCTTTCTTCTTTTATTTTTCCATCTTTTCCATCCATCCACCTACCATCCGAAAATACACCGATGAAACTCAACCCGATCACTCCTCTTCTTTGACAATCACAATTTGTTGAATCGGCACTTTTCTGGTTGTATTGGCCACTTAGAGAGCAAGATTATGTAATGTGATGAGAGATCCACGTGGGTGCTAGCTTATTGATTGAAATGCTTCAATTTCAATGCCTAAAATGGATTTTAGAATGGAGAAAGCGAGGGAAACGTGTCTTATGAAGTGACTTTTTTGTGTTTCTTACTCGGGCATAGACACAATCGGACATCCAAACTGCAGAAGATTCCTCGCGAGATGTTCCGGCGCCGGGGAAGGACGCCTGGGCCTACGTCGTTGGCTCGCGGAATATGCAGCCCTCGCAGAAACTTTGAGGAATTGGGAATCTTCCAGTACTTCTGACGTGCGACGTGAATCTCGTCGGTACAATTGATCTGAAAAATAAAATTGAACGATTATAAAAATGATTCGTCTTTGAGATACAAATTTTATTGAACAATTATTTAAAATGATTCGTCTTTGAGATATAAATGTTAGGCTGTTGAAAGTGTAATTATTGATCCTTGTTGAAGATCACCTTCAAAATAAGTTTGCCGGGGAACTTATGCACAATGGGGAATACAAATGAAAACAAAAGAAACGGAAGAAATTGGTTGTTTGTGCTCTTGATTTTAAGAATCTAAAAATAAAATGACAAAAGATTGTGGTTCCTTTGACGGAGATCAGCGGATCCAGACTGAGCGAGTCGAACACGCGTTGCTCGCCGGCTCTCGCTTTTGGCAACCGTTCGCGCATACTTGCAACGCGACATTTTTCTTAGTTCCAATCTAAATTTTATTATGCAAAACTAAATCAGTGTCTCGGTGACGGGTCATTGGACACCGGCCGGTTTGACAATCCAAGATGTCTCGCACAGCAAACTTTCCTTCAAATTTTCCCTCATTTGTTTATCATGAAAAAAAAAATGTTTAATAACTTTGTAAAAATTGATTTCAAGAATCCAATAATGCAGTGTCATTACAATGTTTTTAGCTTAAATCATGTGAAATAATAGTCACGTAGGAATTTGCTATTAAAATTTCGCTCAGCCTCTGAAATTAAAGTTTTGACTATTTGAAATGTGTTTTGAAAATTGACAGAAACAAATGTTTTTGTTTGTGTTAAGAACATTGATTAGTTTCTACCTTCGTGATTTGGCGACGAATGCCGTCGCACATCTGGCCGACTCGAAGTGTCGCTCTCGTTTTGATCCATCTGGAACTCGGAAGGTCACTCGGCGGCACCAAACCATAAACAGCGTTTTTTTATTTCTCATCGAATGATAAAGTTTCGTGCATGCTTGGAGCCATAACAACTCAACCGAGACTGAACGGTTCGAAATCAGCCAATCATCTGTCCATGAACAATAGCGTGTGTTCTCTTATAACATTAGCCAATCCATCGATCAATGTCAAGTTTATACACAAAATGCAATCTTCTTTTTCCTCGCAATGGTTGTGCCACATGCGTTGCATAAGGACTGCGCGCAAAGCGGTTTACGAATTACAGCAAGCTTTCAGCACATTTTCACCCAGGCGTTGTCAACTGCAAGAATTAAACAAAATATTTTTACAGTATCATCAATATTTTCAGTCAATAATTTCGATAATTTAGCATTTATTGTTTCAGTCGTACATCACATTTTTTTTTGGTTTCATTTTTCATCACTTTAGTTTTTATGGTTTCATTATAAATTTGAGTGACGAAAATAGTGCGGATTCGGATGCTGTTCACCAGATTGCGATCTCTGCCACAATGCTATTAATATTTGCCAACAATCGTGTCTAATTTAATAAGTGAATGTTTTGATGTAAATAAAACAAAACTTCAAAACAAATTTACCAAAATAACTTATTGATTTGACCTTTTTTTATATAACCTTTTGTTTTATATTTTTGTTTTGGTTAATTATTTGTTTATTCTATTTTTGGAATTTTGAATATTCAAATAATCTGACAGATTAGACATCACTCGTTAACGATGCGACACACACTGACTGACTGTGGCGGAGGAACTTCGGCTCGAAAGTTGTAAACACTTTTGCAACTCTTCTGACTTGGCATATATGCGGTATTGGTGATGACGGATCATTCCAACTGTCACGCTTATTACTAAATGCTTATTTCAACTCGTGTCCAGCCAAGATGTTGATTTATATCTCATTAGATTGAACTCAATTCTCATCTCATTTCGTATATTTCTTCAATTATTATTGTTAACCTTTCATCTGTTAAAATAACAAAGTTTAATTGTTTTCAAAAGATGTGTTTATCTCGTCGGTCTAATAAAGAAGTTAACAGAATTTTTTTAATAAAAATAAAAAACCCTTACACTTCATCTTTTAATAATTGTAATGTAAAAAAACTTTAAATCTTGAAATTGAAATCTTGAAACCTTTTGTAGCAGTTTGAAAACTGGCGGGAACCGCCATCTTGGATTAGAGGAGGGGAGGGGATGACAACAGCGACCTCTTTTTTTCACCCGTGCGGTGGCACATCTTCACCGATCGGGTTAGTTCGTGTTGATCCGAGCGCGCAACCGCAGCTGCCATTTTCAGTACATTTCCGGCAAGCGTTACCGGGAGTTGTGTAATAAAAGGTAATTTTTAATCCACTTTAATCAATAAACAACTGCGCTAATTAACAATTTTTCTCGCCGGAATATTTGTTGACCAACTCGGCGGCTCCTAACTAACGTATTATTTTTCTGAAATCTGTCATTCTTAATGACTGATTGGTGTTTTGATTGAGACGCGATCAAGTGACGCCGCATGCCCAACGTTTTTGTAAGCACAAATTCAGTATGTCCAAGCTCGTATAATTGCTCTTCACAACTATCGCTACAAGGTTTCGTTTTGTTTTTGTCCCGAAAAGCGTAATGTTTCGATCAAATAATTGAAATTCGAGTCAATAACTGTCAATAACAATTTGTTTCAAAATGGCGCCGACGAGTTTGTTTTCCTTCGGTTTGCGCTACACAAAAGCCGCTTTTTTTCTTCATACAAAATGAACTAGTTGGGATGTCGAGTTTTTTTTCTGATCGAATTATTTACATAAACAAACTTGTTGATTGGTATACTGAATTTATTTTGCGGCTTGTTTTTCTTGTCTCTAAAATCCAAGATGGCCGACAGATGGGTCTAATATTATTTCGTAACGCGGCTTTTTTTTCGAAATGATGAAATCTGATAGGGACATCAGAGTGTAACTGTGGACGAATTCTATCAGCACTGATTGTAATCAACAATCGAAAATTATCTTTGTTTATCTTGGTTGTCGGTTGAAACATCTAATTTCGTGATTGATTTTCAGTTTCAGACGTTTGTTTGACCATCCAACCAAAAATGACTGACAACGACGATCTTCTCGATTACGAAGATGAGGAACAGACCGAGCAGGTCGTTGATGGAAGCGGTGATATTCCTGCTAAGGAGAAAGTAAAAGGAACCTACGTTTCAATTCACAGCAGTGGATTTCGAGACTTCCTCCTTAAGCCGGAAATCCTGCGTGCCATTGTAGACTGCGGTTTTGAGCATCCTTCCGAAGGTAACAAATGTCTTTCAAACATAATTTTGATGAACTGAATAATTTGGCTGAAAAGTAACAAGAAATAACGAATGAATTATTTTTACAGTTCAGCATGAATGTATCCCACAAGCTGTGCTGGGCATGGACATTCTGTGCCAAGCAAAGTCTGGTATGGGAAAGACAGCTGTTTTCGTGTTGGCCACATTGCAACAGCTGGAATTAACGGAAAATCAAGTTTATGTTCTTGTCATGTGTCACACAAGGGAACTTGCTTTCCAAATCAGCAAGGAATACGAGAGATTCAGCAAGTACATGCCTCAAGTGAAGGTAATTTTGATCGGTGTATTTTTAATAATTATTATTTATCAGTGAAACGAAATGATGAAATCTGATAGGGACATCAGAGTGTAACTGTGGACGAATTCTATCAATTCTGATTGTAATTTTGTAATGAACAGGCATAATTTTTTTGTTGGTATATCATTTAAAGGGGACGAATAAAATTTGTTTCAGGTCGCAGTCTTCTTTGGTGGATTGCCAATTTCCAAAGACGAAGAAGTATTAAAAAATTCCTGTCCTCACATTGTGGTCGGAACTCCTGGACGAATCTTAGCTCTGGTCCGCAACAAAAAACTGAACCTGAAACACCTGAAACACTTTATCCTCGACGAGTGTGACAAAATGTTGGAACTGTTAGGTAAGATGATTTTCAAAAACTTGTAAAGTAGTTGTACTTATTATCGACATTTTAATTGATTACTTCATATAAATAAATGTAAGAGTTTTTAAAATAAAATTATAATAAGTACGACCACCATTATGATGAATAAATGGTTTTAACTCAATTTCGCCAGGACTAAATGCAAAAATTATGTTTTACAGACATGCGCAAAGACGTACAAGAAATATTCAAAAGTACCGCGCATAGCAAGCAAGTCATGATGTTCTCTGCAACGTTATCCAAGGAGATCCGGCCAGTCTGCAAGAAATTTATGCAAGATGTAATTAGCCCAACTTCCTGTTCACTACGATCTTCACTCACTTCTACCTCATTGGTCCGAGGACAGAGCCTTAACCAAGCCATAAATAAGATACAAGGCGCACCCGCGGGTTAGATTATTAGACTGATGGCCCAAACGATTCGATGCAGACACGCAATTCCTGCCAATACCTAGCAGTCCAGAAGTCCTCTTATCCATCAACTCGAAAACCTTTCGCTATCCTGACAATATAAACCCTCTCACAAACCGTCCTGTTCGCAATACTCCTATTCGATATTTCCGCATACTCTCGCACATGAAATATCGCACGACATTAAACAAACAAATCAGATAAACAGTCAAGGGGTGGGGGAGGGTTGGGCCCAGAGAGGACTCGACTGAAGATTGTCAAAGACTTCGAAGAAAGAAGAGGATATAATGTCAAACTAGAGACAACGATTATCTGGGTGGGAGGAAGGGTATTAAATTGTATTAAAACTAACTTGTGATGGACCCAATACTTAATCGTCGGTATTTATCGAGAGAGAAAGAGAGAGAGAGAGGAGAGAGTTACCTCATCCGGATGCCGGTGGATGCGTGACCAAGAACAGTCTGCCTTTGGGTGCGCTGTCTGTAGTCTGTCGGTGTGACTGCTGAGAGAGTTTGTGCAATCGCACTACTGAGTCGGAGTCGCCGAAGCCGTATGTAACCACAAGATTATAAACTTTGTCCTTAGAGACAACGTGAAAAAGCGATGGAAAACAATGCGTGTTAGCTCGCTTCAAGGTTGCTGTGGTTTCAACATCTCACAGTTTTTTCAAAACTTATTCTCTCTTTTTGTATTGTTCAAAACGGGTGGTTCTAAAGTGTCCCTTGGAATTTGAGGTTGATGTTCAATCAGAGTTCTCATTTCCTATTTCTTTTTTCTATTCTATTTCTCTCATATACCAACATTTTATATATAATATATAAAATTTCCTCACATTCTGGATTTTTTTCCAACGAAAAAATTTTCCAATACTTTTTGTTTTAATCCAATTTCAACTGTTTGAACAAAATTGCTATTGATTTCAAGTGAGAACTCTGACTAAACTTGTGAAGATCATTTAAATTAATTCTATTCAATTTTTCTAATTCAATTCAAACATACCTTTTTCATTTTGTTTTGTTTTTTTTTAATCTTAATTTTGTATTAAAATAGAAACTAATTCCGTACAAACGTTATTTGACTTGTGATAAGGGACAAGTATAATCCAAAAATTGTGAGACAGAATAAGTTCATTATAATTATTTTTATTTTCTACAGCCGATGGAAGTTTATGTCGATGATGAAGCAAAACTCACTTTACACGGATTGATACAACATTACGTTAAACTGAAGGAAAATGAGAAGAACAAAAAGCTTTTTGAACTTCTCGATATTTTGGAATTCAATCAGGTATGTCATGTTTTTTCATCTGTATATTTTTCATAATTATTATTTATCAATAAAACGAAATGATGAAATCTGATAGGGACATCAGAGTGTAACTGTGGACGAATTCTATCAATTCTGATTGTAATTTTGTAATAAAAAATTCTCTTGTTTTTCGGACATTTTTTTAAACGTTTTAGAAAACTTTAGAAATCCAATTATAATTATAACATTGTTTTCAGGTGGTTATTTTTGTAAAATCAGTACAAAGATGCATGGCATTAGCGCAGTTGTTGACGGAACAGAATTTCCCTGCCATCGGAATTCACAGGGGGATGACCCAGGAGGAACGTTTGTCCAGATATCAACAGTTCAAAGATTTTCAAAAGGTTGATATTTCATAAATAAATCAATCATAAATAAAGTTTGTTTATAAAATAAGAGATGATTAACATGTCTGAATTGAATTTCAGCGAATTTTGGTTGCCACAAATCTCTTTGGACGAGGAATGGATATTGAACGAGTGAACATTGTGTTCAACTATGACATGCCAGAAGATTCTGACACATATTTGCACCGAGTCGCCCGTGCTGGTCGTTTCGGTACCAAAGGACTGGCCATCACACTGGTCAGTGACGAAAGCGATGCAAAAATCTTGAATGATGTTCAAGAAAGATTCGATGTTAATATTACTGAACTTCCTGACGAAATTGATCTCTCATCTTACAGTAAGTTTTCATAAGTTGAACAAAATGCTTTGAAACTTCTTCTTGTATATAAAAAAAACTAAATAATTGTTTCTTTCTTACAGTTGAAGGACGATAAAACGGAATCTCTTGAAGTAATTTATATAATTGGAGTAAATAACAATGTAAGTTTTTTAACCATTTTTTTAAAATGGTTGTAACTTTTGATGAAACTGACCCACGACTTCATTTTCTTTTGCAGCAATTATAGTGATCATTTTTTTCAAATCGTCTTATAATCACATCATCTAGTATATTATAATTTTTGATTTTTGATGTCTGAAGCCAATGTAATTATGAATAAAACGCAGTCTAACTTCGCAACATCTTCATTGTACACGATTGAGTCACCTACGTTCTAGTTTACGATTGTAAGCTTCTTTTGTTATGCAATTATATTTATATTTTATTTCAAGACTAGAAGTGTAAGAATCCAATGTAATAGGGATGTAAGGATCAACAGTGATGAATGTGAAACAAGAGATAGAAAATTAAAACCTTTTTTTAGACTTAACACTGTCTTATTAATTTATATTTATCCTATCAAAATTGGTAGAAATTACTTTACATTTCACTTAAAAGTATAAATATTTTGTAAGCTGATTTATTTTGGCTTTTGTTTGTTCCCTTGGTTGGGGCCTCTGTTCAAGGGAGTTGGACCTCTGCCTCCTCGTCCACCAAAAGTTCCTACAAATTATTTAATATTAATATACAAGTTTATTATCGATAAATTAATTGGAAAAATTTTGATCTAATAGTTAAATGTTTCAAACCTCTTTGTCCTTGACGATTTCCCCTTTGATTCTGTCCGCCTCTTCCCTTGAGTTCTCCACGACCTCGAGATTTCATCTGAACATCCTCTTTGACCATGTCTATCACTTCATCGGGTATTCTCAAATATTTGATTGTGCTACCTCGAATATAGCATTCTGGCATCCTCCAAAACTTGTCACCATCCTGCAGAAAAATTTTAATTTACAATAACATGACAGAAATAACATAAACACAAAACAAAAACATTTTTAAAAAATTAGAAACAGTAAACAAACATACCCTGGATGTACAAATGACTTCTCTAAGATTGACATTCATCCAATTGTCGCAACTAACAAGATGCCCATTATAAGTTTCTCCATTTTTCAACTCAACCAGCTGCAATTAAATACAAAATATAGAATTGAAATTATAAAACATTTTATAACTGTATAAAATTAAAGTTGTAACTTTTTGGAGGTTAAGTCACAACATTTTTACCATCGGGTGATTCTGAGCCGTCCGGAGTAAAGAGAGTGGTAACTGTAAAACGAAACAAATTAAACAATCTATTTTGCATAAATATTGTTCAATTTTTAATTTATTATTTACCATTTTGATCTAATTTTAGAGCGCAGTTTGCAGTTTCAATAACAAAAACTAAACACACTGTACACATTGATAGTGCTGCCACCACCGCGAGAATCAGTTACTAATTGACAGTGGAAATTGTGATATTTTGAAAATATATTTTTTTTCTATCTGTTTGTAAACGCAGTCTTAAAAATATTGTTTGTTTTCTCAACTTTTAAGTGAAAATTGTTGTTGTTTATAATTTCAAAATATTCCCGATTGTTGACGTAACAAAGTCCACGTGACAATGTTTTTACATCCATAACCATAAAATTTTATTTTTATTGTCATTTTCATAAACAAATGTTAATTCGCAATGTTTTCACGAAACAGTGTGGTTTATAATTTATGTAGAAGAAGTGTAGTTAGATATGAAAAAGGGTTATCACAAATTAATCTTAAGGTGAGTGATTTAAAATTACAACATTTTCAAATTATTTACAAGGAATTGATTTCTGACAGACATTGGCACCTGCTGTGAATAACGTTCAACAATCAACCATTCACAATGTGGCAAAAAAAGTAGCAGTTAAGAAGGAGGATGTCAGAGCAACAAACAAGTTTGTCCAAAGAACACACACTTGTGGAGAACTAACCGCTGATGATGTTGGGGAAAAGGTGCAACTTTTCGGGTGGTTGCAGTACAACAGGATGGGCAAATTTCTTATCCTCAGAGATGCTTATGGTCTCACACAGTGTATTATACCAGAAGAGGTTCATCAAATCTTTTATAACATATTTTTCAATTTATTATTTATGTTTATTTATAATTATTTGTATAAATAAATTCTTGAATGGTTTCAATGACGTTTCAGAGAAAAGATTTATGGGACTTGGTAAAGGACATATCGTACGAAAGTGTTTTGAAAATAACCGGCACAGTCGTTTTGAGACCAGAAAATCAGAGGCAAGATCAGACACCGACGGGGACGATAGAGGTATCAGTCGATTCATTGGAGATTAGCAATTCGAGTTCCGAGCCACTGCCATTCAACATCAGGAACTTTTTGAAACCCACCGAGTTCACTGGGATGAAACACCGTTATTTGGTCCTGCGATTTCCAGAGATGCAAAATAATTTGAGGGTCAGGTCGTGGGTCATTGCAAAGATGAGGGAATATTTATTGAACCAGTGTGATTTCATAGAAGTTGAGACTCCTACGCTCTTTCGCAGAACGCCTGGGGTAGAGATGAAACATTTTATTTTCAAGCATATAAAATTTAATTGCCGATTATTTATTTCTTGTTTTTTTTTTTTTTTTTTTTTTTCATTTGCAGGGAGCTCATGAGTTTTTGGTACCGACAAAATCACCTAACAAATATTATTGCCTGACTCAAAGTCCTCAGCAGTTGAAGCAGTTACTTATGATCGGGGGTATTGACAGATATTTCCAAGTCGCTCGCTGTTACAGGGACGAAACGTCCAGAAACGATAGGCAACCGGAATTCACTCAGGTAATAGATTTTTGTTTTTCATTGATCATACAAAAATGAGTTTTGTAAAACGTTTCGAATTTTGCAGATGGATATTGAATTATCCTTCACGGACAAAAAAGGTGTACAGGCATTGATGGAAGGCGTCATAAAACATAGTTGGCCAGAACATTTGGGTGATTTGGAAATTCCTTTTCCGAGGATGAGTTATGATCAGGTTATGGAAATATACGGTTCAGAAAATCCAGACTTGACAATACCGTACCAGGTATGATTTCATCTTCACTGTCAATACCAATCACATATTTCTCACATCTACGTTAAAATGATCCTTGTTTTAGATCAACAACATAACTGAAATCATGGCATTATCAAAAGACTTGCTGGAAAAGTCAAACTTCAAAAGTGACGACGTATTTCGGTCGTATGCTTTGGTCATTCCGAATGGAGAGGTACCGACATCTTAATCATAAATGTTTAGATGAAAATTTGCAAAGAAATTGGTTACATTGTATGTTACAGAAAAATTTAACGAAATCCGTCCAAACGAAATTGTCAGCGTTGGCTCAGCAGAACTACAAAAAAGCGAGACTAATCCAATTGAAAATATCTGACAAGATGGACAGACTGATAGACTTATTCTCAGAGCCTGTTGCAATCGACCTGTTTAATAAACTGAAATTAAACAACGGTGATCTACTGTTTGTAACGTACGGAAACATACGACACGCCGTGAGTTTACAACCAAATCATTCATCCTGAAGACAATGAAAAAATTCAATCGTCTGAATCTGTACCAACGTTTTGCAGCAAAGTCTAATTGGGAAGGTTCGTGTCGAGTTTACTAATGCGATGGAATCGTCCGGAAATTACGTCAGGTCCAAGGAATTCAAATTTCTCTGGGTCGATGATTTTCCGCTCTTCGAACCTACAGATGACGGGGTCCTGGTCTCGGCACATCATCCATTCACGAGGCCCCATCATGATGATATGCAACACCTTTCAACAGATCCAACAAAAGTAAATTTGATAGTTGTTTCATTTATTTGTTCTTACAAAATTATTTGAACTTTTAATAAATCGCAATTTTTGATCACGGGTTAGGTAAGAGGACTACAGTACGATCTTGTATTAAATGGCAGCGAGATTGCTGGAGGATCAATTCGTATTCACGAGCACGATCTTCAGCAAAAGATGTTGCAGATGCTGAACATAGACCCAACGAGCTTGGAATACTTTTTAAATGCTCTCAAATTTGGAGCTCCGCCCCACGGAGGCATTGCCATTGGTAATTCAAAATTTTCTAATGATGGAATGACAAATAATTGGATCGCATATTTTTATCAAATTTAATTGTTCCGTTGAATTATTTGTTCAAGGGTTGGACCGGTACATCTCGATTTTGTGTCGCGCCCACAGCATTCGGGACGTGATAGCGTTTCCAAAAACTATAGACGGCAATGATTTAATGACCGGGGCACCCTCGGATATTTCAGAACAAGAGAGAGCTATGTACCACCTGAAAAAAACTGGGACTAATTAAATTCTTCTTGACAAAATATGTTCTTGTAAATTGTTTATTCGTTATATCGTTTTATTTGAATGAGAATTCGAATGTAAAAAACATTGTTTTTGAGGTGTACAAAAATGATGGTTTGTTTAAGGTGAAGTCATCGACACTCAGAACGACGCATGGGAATAAATGATGAATTCCTTCCCACGACATTGAGTGGCGCAGCATCAATGTGTTCACAGTTTCGCATTATAAAATACATCATCTATTTTTAATGAATCATTCAAAATCGCGAAAAGCTTCGCTCGCATCGTCGGTTTTCCTATAATCGTCCTTAGTTTTATTATTTTTTCATTTGTCAAATGATATATTTCAATATTAAAAATCTGATAACAATTTTTGTATGTAAAACTTTCCGTTGTGCGTGATCTTATTGCAACTCCTTGTTTTTCACTAGACGCGAATTTTCTTTCAACGTGTAACCACGCATGCAACGGAAAGCTAATCATGCATCGTATAAAATTACAAGAGACCATAAAAAATTTAGTTATAACAGACGGGATAAAAGAAATCTCAATTTTGTGATCTCGAAAAAGTGAAAAAACAAGTTTTTTTATCTTTACAAATTGGAAATCCATTAAAAGGTGTCGTTTACGACTGTCAAAAGCTAGGCTCTTGTTGGATTTGTCTCTTTTTTTTCTATGTGTTATTATCAGAGACGATTACTAGGTTTCTTATTGTTTAACAAATAGTCTACACTTCACTCTAATACCAATCGATGCTGTGGTTCTAAATGCAACTAACAAATGGATAATTGTAAATTAAACGTTAATCACTGAAGTATATACGAAAGAGAAGAGATATAGAAATAATACTTGATACAGCCATTTTTTTCAATAATCAAATGTAAAATGTTAAACTCTACGAATGGTATGTACATATTTGTCGTTTCTGAACGTGTAGGTCCTGATCATTGAGTTTCAAAAAAAATGTTTGATAAGTACAAAACCAAAACTGAAGTCCAGTTCAACTTATCGCTCAAGATAAAAAGTGTCGATGGTGCGTAAACCGTATCAAACTGTGGATATGAAATTACATTCATTATATTATATCCGTATGAACTTACAAGCCTAGAGGAAAACTACAGGGAAGATCGCCTAACTGTACCCGATTTCACGGCATAAAATGAATCTTCTATAGAATTAAATAATGTGTGTCTTCTATTTCTATTATTCTCGAAATTTAAAACGATTGTTCATTATAAAAATAGATTACATAAATAACTGGGTACCATATACACATACAATCACTCAATGCTCAGTTCACACAGTTTTGGAAGAGTATGTCATTCCCCCTCCTGATCGACCGTCTATAGCCCGATAAAAATGCAAAAAGCTGCACTGGTAGCGAATCTCACGGAAATTCGCAAAAAATCCATCTTTTTTTTTTCTTTTTTTATTGTATTGTTTTTTACTTTTCGTTCTCTTCAGCAGTTTTGCGTTGCATTACATAATTGTAAGGTCTTCGCTGTTATAAAAATATTCATTTACAAACATTCAGATGCGAGCATGCTTACACGCACTTCTAACCGATTATAATCGTTTCTAAACAGGGCAGCGGCACTAATCTGCCAGTAAAAAACACAGTATACGTTGTTACAAAACATTACAGAAGTTTCGAATAAAAATTGCGGTGTGGTTTCTTTTTTCGGTTTTTTTGTAATTATATGTACACGAGAACAGGACGGCGGATGGTGTATTGTTCATTAAAACGTTGTTTTTTGGCAGTAAATGGTGAATCCGCTCGCGTCCAGGATTTGCCGCTTGATTCATTGTGGTACGAAATTTGAGCCTGACCCTTTTTTTTTTATAATAAGTTACACTTTTTTTGTTAAGTAAAATATATACAAAGGATAGGTATACAATTAGAATAAGAGTAGAAAAGAAATATACAGCCTCCAAGGAACAATTTTTAATCACAGTTATTAACTCGACGCGCGATTAATATGAAAAGTATTGAAGGTTCCTGTCATACGCTTTGATTGTTGGATACTGTTTCCATTTTTCTCCGGTTGCTTTGCCTTTTTGTGCGCAACCCGAATGTCGATTATTACTTTTATTCCATTGTCGCTTGTTTCTTTTTTTTTTTTGTTTTTAATATACTTTTCTTGTACAAAACAATTAATTGACATTGATCATGACTCGTGATGAATCAACGAAATTTTGTTCTTTTTATCATTCATAATCCGCGCACATTCTCACGATCGGTCTCTCAATTCGCTTATGGATAAACAAAGTATCGCTTTTCTGCGCAAAAGCGTGTGTCCGTTAGTTGTTGATAAAAAAATAATAATAAAAAAAAATTAAATCCACGTTTAATACTTAGAATTACGCTACAGATAACCACAATCAGCTGACAAAGCAGGGCTATAAATACCGTGATATTAATGCATAAAATAAAATCAAACGTACAATGATATAAAATTAAATCTAAAAGATGTGTTTTTTTTTTCTATTTCAATTATATCAAAACAAAAATGCATACACAAACCATGGTTGATTGCGACGTAAGTTCGTCAATCGGCAGAACGCTCGAGTTGATACATGCGCGCACATTCTTCAAGACTCACGATCGTTTTGCTTTGCTCATTAATTGAATATATACAAGAGTCCATTTTTTCTTCAAATGTTCCGTCACTTTTGCTCGAATTGTTACTAATAACAATTTATCAACAATCCTCTCCTTTCCTTTTTGTATCGTTTTAATAACATACGAAAATAAAGTACAAAAGTTATCGTTGATTTTGATCTAATCGCTACAGTTAGAACAAGTATAAAAATAAAAAAAGAAGCTAATTTCGCGACTATGCAAAATAGTCGAAATGCAAAAGGACGATCATGAAAGTACCAAGGGGCAAAACGAAACGATCAATGGAGATGAAATGCCTCGGTTTTGTCGGAGTACTTTCATCAGTCTGATTTACATGAGACAACAAAATTATATATTACATTACAAAAAAAAAAGAAAAAAAAAAGAAAAAGAAAAAGACAAGACGCGATTAAAGACAGAGAGGGAAAGTGCAGTTGGTCATAAATGCAAGAAATTAAAGAAGGGTGGAGAGGTTGAGCTTATGCGTTGTCCTCGATGGTGGGCAGCCAGAAGGCCATGTTGGTGCAGGCAGACGCAAGCATCATGTACTTGGGGTTGAACTGTATGCACTGGACAGGGGACGGGTGGTCGCCTGACAGAACGCACACCTTATAGCCAGTGTCGGCATTCCAGACGTGTATCCTGCCGTCGGTGGAGCCGCTAAAGACAAACTGCGAGTCCGGGCTGAAGCTTGCTTCGATGGCGATGCCCTTGTTGTTGAGGTAGCCGGCAAATGTCTGCATCGGGGTCCCATGGAACGCGTCGATAAGTCTGATGATGCTCCCGTTGGTGGAGATCAGGATGGTTTTACCGTCTCGACTGAACTTGAGCCCCGTCCAGTCGCATTCCTTTTCCTGCGAGAGTTTGAATGTCGCGAAGGGGCCCTTGTCGAAACTGCGCAGGTCGTAGAGCTTGACGCACTCGGAGTTGACGCCCGCGGCGAAGATGAGACCCTCCGGGTCGTAAGCCGCCACAGGACGACCCGCGACGTTCATAACGCCTTGACAGTTGGGGCTGCGCAGGTCCCACAGTCGTAGCGTCTTGTCCATCGAGCCGGAGAGAAACGTGTCCTCGATCGGGGATATGCATAGCGACACCACTTTCTTCGAGTGTCCGGGGAAGTATCGGATGTACTTGTTGTCGTGTAAACTCAGGTAACGAATTGTGTCATCCACCTTCGTACTGCTGTGGATCGCCGTGTTCTTAGCATGCGTAAAGTGAATCAAATCCACGCCGTACTTTTTGCTGTTCACCGTCCTTACCTAAAAACAAGTTCAGTCGAATTAGTCCATCTGACAACGCATGTTGACAAAGTTAAACATTAAACTCTGTAAAACTTTTTTCAAAAAAAAATTGTTTTAATATAGACGGGATAAACCCTAAATATAAATAAGTAGAGAATGTTTATAAGTACCACAATGTTTAAATTTTCTTTTTTATTGTCAATGATTATTATCACTTGTCACTGACTTTCTGTCTACTTTCAGTGTTTTCTTTTCGGTTCTTACACACTTTTCAACTGAATTTCACAGTGGCATCTTAACCTAAAACTACCAAAATTTTAACTTCTAAAATGACAGATCAAAACGATTCAAAAACTTGTTAATATTTTTTTTTTTACAAATTTTTCATGTACGGAGGTTGTTAAGATGCATTATATTTATATTATTTCTGTTTGATCTATCCAAACAAAATTATTATATTTTAGTGTGAAGTTGTAAACAAAGATAGGTATTTTGATTGTATAGAAGATACACAAGGATAAAATGGTGGGAGTGATTAGTATGAGCGTATGGATGTGTGCGTGAATCGTACTTGTGTGCCTTTTTCACAGTCGTAGATGACGATCTGGTCATCCTCGGAGCATGAGATGAGAGTGTCGCCATTTGGCGAGAAGTCTATGCTGTTGATCCGGTCGGAGTTCTCGCGGAACACCTTGGCGACCTTGAAGCTGCGCACAACCTGGTCAACGAGCTTCATCTCGATGACCGCGGCGGCGTTTTTCTTATCGCGCCGCGTCTCGTCGGTCTGTTGCCGAGATGCGCGCCTTGTGCGCGACGTCGGCTCGTTCACCTTGGACCGCGTGACTTCGCAACCGGGCGACACAATCGTGAAGACGCGCGCGCTCGCGGCCAAAGCCCCCGAGCTTCTGATCGACAACTAAACCACCCTGGGATTAACCTCCCGACCTTGTAACGCCCCGACAATTCGCAATCGTGCGTCACTCAGGATCATTCGCCAGAGTCCACGTTCGATTTTTTGTCAACGCGTTTTGTTCCTCCTTTGATTTGGAGAGCTGCACACACCAAACCATCAAAATCCTCTCTCCCTCTCCTCTTCGGATGTAGATATAGATGTCGCTCGCTGCCACGACGATCGACCAGCCTACCCTAGCGCCATCTAGCAGTTCTTTCGTGCACTTTTTTCACAACCGCGCCTTTAATTCAACTTGGATGGTTTTGTTAATGTTTATACTTCAGTTTTATACTTTTTATTTTATTTTGTCCTAAACTTTTTTAATATTAAATACTGTTAAATACATGATAGAAATACAAAAATAGCTTGGTTTGTTATATTTTCTAATTAGCCATGTGCAAAAACGTTGTAAAGAAACAGTAAGAAGTGTTTAAAGACTGAAAAAAAAATGATAAATGCAAAAACTGACAATCGATCCATGAAACAATAAATAAACTTTTGTTCGTCATTTGTTTACCGATACAAAGTCATTTAGCGATTTTCGGTAAGCTGAGATGTAACTCGATGGACAGTCAACGGTACTCCTGGTGATTATCATGAGCAAATTTTGTTTACAGTTTTGTGGTAATTCGTACCGTTATTGAAAAATGTAAACAAACAAAAACATGGCATGATTTCCTTCTAGAGAAGTACATGCAAACATGGATATGTCGGTAACACATTTGGTGGAAAGAAAATAAATTCTTTTGGGAGCCTCGATCGCCAAAAGTCCCCGATAAGGCAGTTTCCCCAAGGGATAGCCCCCCCCCTCTTTTTTAAGAGGGTCATCACATTATTTGAAATTGATAATTTGATAATGAAACACATTCTTTTGGGAGCCCCCCATTATCGTTGAAAAGTGTCTCATCTCTGTGTTATTTGGACAGGAGATGAGACACTTTTCAGAAATATTTTGAAACAAGAGAGTCTTCGTAAGAGCCATCGGAATGACCTCGGGGGGAAGATATATCCATGTCAAAATGGAGGTGGTATAAAAGAGTGTTTGTGAAAGTTATTGAAATGATAAAATTATTTTTATACTGGCCGACCAGCAAATCAAGATGTCTCTGCCATGTTGTATCTTCATTTCTCCAAAATAATTGGTGATGAACAATTGAAAAAAGACGATGCAAATAAAGGTCACCTGATGGGGAATTTCCTGCCACTGATCAATGTTGAGCACTATCTGTATTTTTGAAATTTGTAAGTAGAAGTTGAAAAAACATCTGTGCATCTTTGTATTTCTGACCTTGATATGTCATTTAAAACAAACAAATTTCGTATGTTACGTACGCCATACAGGGATAAACTCATTAATATTAAGTTAGCTGCCATCCCGACTCTCCAAGTTAATTCGAAAAAATTTGAACTGTTTTGTGCCTGTCTAATTGTCGAAAATTATTATTATAATAAATAATCAATTATATAAATCAATAAATAAACAAACAAACAGATTACTAAATTAGTTGCTAAAAACTAATAAACCAACAAACTAATAAATATATATATTACAAAAATCAAAAAGTTAACAAAATATGAATAAATAGATACAAAGAACTACTTTCTTTGTGCAAAAAATGTAACAAAAATAAAACAGTTATTTTTTCTGTGTAAAACGAAAAAAAAAATAAACATAACTAATTATGTTTGTGCAAAAAAGCAACTTTTTGTTTGCAAAAACTAAAACAAAACAGAACTATTATGTTAAAAAAATGGAAAAATGTTCTATTGTTTTTTTTTGGGTTATTTTCTTACAAACAAAATGAGTGACTTATACACGGGTACAGACGAGTACAGTCAGGGGTCTGAAACTCCTGTGTATTGGGCGCTGAGCGTTTTACAGCGCCATACACGCTCTCCCCCTCAGAAGAAAGCTTCACTGTGCGGCGAATATTTAAAAGTGCAATAAAAAATCTAATCATTGTGAAAAATTAATTCTTCAAAAAAATTAAAAATAACAATAATTAATTATAAATAATAATAATAATTTTTTTTTATTATAATAAATTTCAAACTTTTTGTTTATTTTTATTATCTGAATAAACTTTTCTGGGAAAGTTAAAATATATTAAATTATTTTTAAGAGATCAGTTTTTTTAAGGATTAAAGTAGGAACAACTGGAGTAAGAGCGACACATGGGGTAAAATGTGACACTCTGAATTTTTCCTTAAAAACTCAACTTTTTGGTGAATTTTATGTTGAATACAATATTGAATAGAAACATATGGTTTTTCTTATCCAAAAAGTTTATTTGTAGTGTTACAATTACCCCGAAGTGTCACTTTTATCCCGGTTGACCCTACATAAAGTTATCACACATGACTATCTATAGAGGAAATGCATTTTGATTGACAATGGCAGTATCAAACGAGTATCAAAAAGAACAAATTATGAATTAAAACTTCAACTGAAGTACAAAATAACTGAAAGATAAAATTTTGTATACAATTAATTATCTATTATAAAGATGGATGAATATATAAATACAATTTAAAAAATATTAACATTTAGACCCTGTGCAGTCTTGTTCGTGTGGTTCCTTTGGTTTTGGTTTTTTTACACTTGGAAAGAAATTGGAGAAGTTTTGTACGTCTATTTATTGTACTGTTTATTTTTTCTTTGTTTTTAAAATAATTACAAATTTGGTCAGCTTTTGAATTTTTTTTGAGCTATTGATATCAAAATGATTGATATCAATAAAGTGTTTGAAATTCCATTCAAATAAAATAAATGTTATATTGCTTATTTAGTTTCTTGAACAAATAAAGAATGTATGTACCGAAAACAGTATTTTTGTTGTATTTACTTGTTCTTTATAAACCATGATTTCGTGTCTTAATTGTTTTATGGTACTATCTTTCTAAAGATTGGACCTTTGCAGTTGCAGAATTTTCTCATATAACAATTCTTCCCTCGGAGATAAATCCTTTTTTCTCGTAGCACCTTCCAGTTAATTACGATTCTTTTTCTCTACTCCACTTGTTGTACCTGAAACAGATTTTGAAGTTTGATCAGTGATATTATCATTGGAAGATACGTTTGAAACTACAACTTGACCTGGTATGGTGTCTATTTCAATCTGTTCTGTTCGCACGGTATCCGTGACCTCTTCATTTTTCACCTCAATATTGATTGGTACGGAGTTGTCTGAAATGAGAATAATCATTACTACTTTTATACAATGAAACAATTCTTAAAAATTGTCAAATAAAATTGACATTCTTTCACCAAAAAGAATTGAACGGTTCAACAAATTATCTATATTATTGATCAAGTTATTGTACGCAGACGATATTACTATAACAGCCAACAACGTGATAGATATGCAGAATAAATTGATCCCACTCCACGAGTATTGCCAAATAAATGAGTTGGAAGTAAACACAAGCAAGTCTGAAATTCTGATTGCTCAAAAATCTGGACAGAAGAAGAAAATTAAGAAATACAGAATTTAAATACAGTGATAGTGAACTCGAAGCAGTCAACGAATACACTTATCTGGGAATATCTGGAATTTTCAACTCTGCCTCTAGTCAATTATATTCCAAAGCTGTTGCAGCCCTAGGTGCTGTCTGAAAAAAATGTTCTCAATGAGAATAGAGGATTCGGAGACTGAAATCAGATTATTTGATTCCAACTTCTACTATTTTGTACGGCTCGAGTATTTAGAGTCTGAGGCACATGGAAACCATTAACAAGATACAAAACAGATTTTTAAACTAGCCCTCCAACTCCCCTTTAACACACCTGGCTATCACAATTAACCCTGCTTCGAACGAAATATTTGTTTGTCGACCCCAATTTTGACGCCAACGCTCAGAAAATTGACATTGTAGCCTGTGTTTGGTTAGTTTCTAATTTCTAAAATGTATTTTCAAAATTGTTGCATCGTATGATCAATTCTTTTGTCACATTTTAGAGGTTGATATATCCAGAGACAAAAAAATGTCCGAAACATGAAAAAACACAAAAACTCTTTAAAATTCTTTTACATTCTCTGGTACTCATAGGTACTCATAGACACTCACCGCCTTATTTGTTCTCGTACTGGGAATGTGTGCGTTCGAAATTAAGTTCCTGACTTAGAGCTAGGAATGCAGCAAGCTCGCCCCATTGTTTATTTTAATGTTGAATATTACAAAACTTAACATACAACGATAATAATCTTCCTGATCTTGAACAAACGACCATTTGGCGGTTACATTGTACGATCGATTACAGCGACACCTGCGCTCTGCACTCACTTTGCGCGAACTAAACAAGCCAGCGCGGTCGAGTTTCAGACCCCTGGGTATACACGAGTACCGTGCGAAACACTCAAAACAACGTGCGGACACTCTCAAAAATTAAACTTCACAATAACCTTGACACACTATATGTAAACAATACTTGACTTACTGTAAAGCTTTCTGATGATAAGAAGCGCAAATGCGTGTTTCCCCAAAAAGTTTCTCTTTATTGAAAGTAAAATTTCTATTATTAGATAATCCAATTCTTTTTAATGTTTCGCTATATCCATAAACAAAATAATCTTTTATATAAATTCAAATTGAAAATTATTACTTTTTGAACACACAAGGAAAAATTACTATAAATACTTGGCAGTTGCTATCCGCACCCATGCGGGTTCGCGGGTTTGCGGGTCACGGGTTCTAGTGGCTTTGCGGGTTTGTGGGTCCTAGTTACTATTGTTGCGGGTTGCGGATCTGCGGGTCAGCGGATCGCGGGTTGCGGGTTTGCGAGTTTGCGGGTCGCTGGTCTGCGGGTCGCGGGCTGCGGATCTGCGGGTCGAAGTGAAAAGGAATTCAGTGTTGAAAAACAAGTTGTTGTCCAAACAGCAAGTGTGGTCTAAGTACGATTTATAAATATATATACAATATTATTTAATATGTATTTTTAATAATTCGCAGTTGTTTCCAAAAGGAGTATATCCAGTTAGTATCCCGCTTGGAAGTTCATCTGAAACACATGACAAAATGTCAAAATGTATCATAGGAATTGTAAAGGCATTAGAAATACAAACAAACAAAAAATGAAATTAAACATTTTAATCTTACCCACTTAGATTCACAAGGTT
>JAPYZS010000852.1:0-26743 GCA_030522925.1 Trissolcus japonicus
GTCAAAACTTACGCGAACGCGTTCGCGTAAAATTTACGCAAACGCATTGATCTTTGCGTACGCGAAAACGCGTTGAAAAAAAAACACTAAATGCGCCTTAAAACCGAGGTTCGCTGTTCTTTTGTCGCGTTCGCGCGCGCGTGTGTGTGTGTGTGTGTGTGTGCACCAACGGCTTTTCAACGTTGAAAATTGAGCTCGCGGCATCGAGCACTTTGTCGCGCCAGCCATTTTTCGCGCACTCAAATAATTCGCTTAGCACCCAACTTTGACTTGCCGGTTTTTTTGACGAGAATATTTGATGCCCGAGCAAACCCCTGCGGTTAATCAACATTTTTACCCTCAATCAAAGAGGTTTTCGCGCTGAATAGAGCCGGGCGCGCTGCTCCATACAAAACATTAATCTCACGCGTTTACCGCGGTCGGACCCGTGCGCAGCTCATTTTTCGTGATTATTATTATATAAAGTCTCGGCGATAAATTCGAGTCCGATCGTGCACGCGATTCATTTCGCGTTTATCGTCCGAACCAATCGGCTTTCCGGTTTTTAGGCCCGGTTCATAATTTAACAATGAAAATCCGGGTCGTTTGAAATAACATTCGATTTCGGAATTTGACGCACCGCGGCAGCAGCGCCTCCATGAAAATTCCGTGAGCAGTTAATAGAATTCGGTTTCTGGTTTCACCGTCCAAGCGGATTATCGTGGAAAATCTTTTTGCAAATGAAATGAAACACGCGAAATAAGAATGAAAATGTTGGGTTGCGATGCGGGGGAATTGTCAGTCGCGTGACGTTTCTGATGCGAGGGTCGCGTAACAATGATGTTAGATTTTGCCGACGGGCTAAAGAAAATAGGAAACGTTAATAACAAAAAAGAAAGAACAAAACGAACAAAAAGGTGAGCGCTGCAAATAACACGGTGCGTGGCAACGACAAACTACAAAGCGTGACAACTTTTGTTACGGAATTTGATATTTACGAAGACATTTCTGCAGCTCATTTTGCTGCCACGATAATTTCCTTGAGGTGTGTGCGCTCGTTTCGTTATAGTTACACGCTGGCTGCGTTTTATGAATACCTCTTTTTCCTTTTATCCTCGACGCATGTTATTGTGATGGGAAAAACGGCACGGTCCTTGTTACAGGACGGAATTAACCTTAAAATGATTAGGAAATTAAAAAAAAAGTAGAAATAAAAAAAAGAAATAAAAAAGATTAAAAGTTGGATACTCTGTAGCGAACGTCCCAAGTGGTACAGAGTCATACCCTACAGCCGCGACGTGTGCTAGTAACAAAAATGAACCCATTGCCGAGCGCGACTGCTCTTCATTAGTTTAGCTAAACGTATCTTCGGTTCAATTACCATCGCACGACCCGCGCTATTACAAACAATGAATTTGCAGACGCCCCATAAGCTACACTTGGTACTCAAATTTAAAGTTGGCAATTTTGCATCGGCCGGTGTAATTCCATGGGTCAACCGGCCCTCTCTCTCTCTCTCTCTCTCTCCATAATCGTAACGTCCGAAATTTTTGTCGATAATTGGCCCGGGACATCTGTTCCAACAAATCGACAATCCGTCACGTCCACGTGATTAACAGGCTTAACAAAAATGGCCGTAAAAAAAGCCAACCCGCTGTGCGCATCGCATATATATTTCAGTTGAAAATGAGAATCCACAACCAACGAGTCAATATGGTACCACCAGTCGCAAGGGAGACATCACCCAGATGTCAATGCAATTTGAAAATCAGTAAAGATGGTGTAACAATTAATTACACGCCGGTAAATTAAACGCTGATTCGCCGCAACTGACGCAGTTCTGCGATTGGCAAATAGTTTGCGCCGCTACTTCAACTGTAATGCGATGTTGGTTTTTCATTTTCTTTTTTTTTTTTTTCGTTTCTCTTTTTTTATTCATTTTGTTCGGACGAATCAAGTACCGTTGCCCGCAGTGCGTTATTGATGGCGTTTGCGTTCTTGCTGGTTCTTTCTTTTTCATTTTTTTCTTTTTTTTTTAATTTTATTTTTGTTGTTTCGGTCTTTTGGATGCAAATCAACGCAGCCAAAATAATCGACGCATCATCGGTCATTCTTACGCGCGGCTTTAAGCTCCTCTGATACGGACACATCTGCGCGGTGTTGCCAATTCGCACCACTCGCGTGTCACTGTTCGTGCAAAAATTTCTCAAGTGCAATGACATCCGTCGGCAGGCGGAGATTCCATTGCAATTGTAATGGAAGCGATGATGATACGCCAGGGAACAGATTTAACCGCGGTCGGGAAAACTGAGAGGCAGAACAAAAATGTTTAACTGCCAAACACACTTGACTGTTTAGAAAAGCGAGAGCGTTTTTTGTTTTGCATATTCATTGTCTTCATGTGCCAACACACAGCGCTCAGAAAGTTGTAGCACTTTGTTTGACTTGCGTTTTCGAAGTTTCTTTTCGTTTGCGGTTTCAGCAGTGCAAATATTTGAACGAAACCTGATTTTAACTGCAGTTGTTTATGCGAAAAAAAAAAAGAAGAAATCCCCGGGGAATTATCATAAATAATATATTCGTGACGGATTTTTTTGTAATTCAACGTGTGTACCAACACAATGGTGTCGTGTCGTTTATTTTATTCCCAAAATTGTATACGCCTTTTCGCATTTTTCGAATAAAAAATGTTCTCGTGATGGCATTTAATTGACTTGGATTGTAAAAAAATTCAATTTGAATATCAAATAGGATCTCTAAAATTTGTTAGTGGTTACAGACCTTTCTTTTCATTCTCATGAGATACATCTGTGGAAAGAAAAAAAAAACATTTTGAATGTTTGCAAAATGTTTTTTGTAGAAACAAAAAAAAATCAACATTGAGATTTAGAGCAGTAGGACGATAATAAATATGTAAAATCCGTGTGAAAATCGATAAAAAGGGTTTTAACTTTTGACCTATATCGGAGTCTTTTGTATATCAAACGTCTCGACGTTTCTTAGTCTCTAAATAGAAACAACGCGGAAATGTTGCAAAAATAATGAACATCGTATCAAAAGGCATATAATGTGCATCTGCGGAATTATATTTGCCGGCCTCGTTGCGTTCTACTTACATCATGAAAAAAAAGATCATTTTTTTTCCTCGCAGTATATAACGACTAAGATATTTTTTCATACATTCTCAAGTTTTTAACGTTTTAAAAAGTTTCATTGTCTTGCTTTCTCATTGTAATGTTTTTTTTTTATTCATTTGGGGTGACAAAAAGTTGCGCATGCAGCCGAGATATATATATTTTTTTTTTCGATGCGAACGAAAATGCACTTTCCAATTAGTGCAACATTATTAGAGACATCCATTTGTTCGAATAGGGGGATCCGCACAAAAAATTATCCCAGCGAAATTTATCAACCGCTTCTCTTTCTCCTAATAGCGTAATTTCGTTTTGCTTTATTTTCAATTGGAATATCCGAACAGTCGTCCGGTTTAACAAATCATGTCCTACACGGAATTTGAAATTCTTCCTGTCGCGATAGATAACTATTTCAATATCCGATCGAACGATGCGAGATGATTTTATTATTCCTCCGTACTTTTTTTTATTTTCCCCGATCTTTTTATTCAAAAAATCTCGTATGAGATCAGGGCTAGGCAATTCCCAAACACATTTCTCGTTCAAATTTAGCGCGCACACAAATTGCAGTGTCAAAAACTTGGAAATATACTTTTTTTGCATAACGACGATGACTAAAGGAACAATAATGTATGTTACCTATTTCTTTCACATAATACAAAATGATGATCCTAGTCGTGTATGTCGAACGATGGAAAAAAATATAATATAGGATTGAGATAAAATTCGAGTTTTGTTATTGATTCAAACAATGGCGATAGCCAAATTAAAAATATGATGACAAAAAACCGGAAAGCCGCGCGCAACAGGATGTGCTTGGACGGGCTTTCGCACTGAACATTACGGCCCGTGTAATTTTGTTTACTATCGCTTTAAGCGGCTATAATAAAATTAATCCACTGGAAGGCTACATTTCCAGTTGCTTTGAACGTAAACGATTTTATTTTCCCTCGCGTGTCTTTTGTCTTGAATTACAAAACTCAGCCATTATAATTATAACTCGCTTGCCCCGATAACGGGTGTGAAACGAGGTTTCATTCATAATACACACCAGGTCGTACATTGACCCATCTTTATTTTTGCCGATCACTCATGAAGGAATTTTTTGTTCCATCAGTTTTGCTGAAAATGTTTCAACCAGCTGAAAATGAGCAGGTTCTCTTTTTTTTCTTTCTTTCTTTTCTTTTTTTTTTTTTTTTTCGAACATCACGAACCGCGCGCTGAATTGCAAATCTGCTGATGAATCGGCCGCAATCGACAAGATCGTTGCGAAACGAGCGCTTATTATCAATCTAAAGGCCATTCGTTTTAATCATCGTGCCGAATATTTCATCAAACGGTTTCCAAGCTCGCTCCGACCAGTACAAAGCCGATGAAATTGCAGTGAGTAAATTAGCCGGACGAAATCGAACGCATTAATCTCGGCTTATAAAGTTATCGGGAAGACGAAGGCAAGCGCGGCCGAAAGTCCGAGAGCAAGCCAATCGACTTGGCTTGAATGAGAATTAGCGCTCAGAAGTTTGGCTTTACGCTGTGTGTTTGCATGTCAGTCCCGGCGGTGTGTTCCACCCGACGAACACGATTTTGAATCGCGCACCACAAGGTGCGTCAGACAGGGCTCCGCTGTTCGGATGAAGATCTGACACTCGGGTCGGGGCGCGTTGTTCGCGCGAGTTTCTCTGGAAAGGTGAAGGCGAGGATGCGAACGGGCCCTCGGTAATTTACGAGATATCGAAGACCTTGTACACTCCCACCCCGCGTGTTTCCACAGGTACCACCTCCCGCTCCGTCCCGGCTATACGGATACACTCCGATCTTGCTCAAATCTCCGTTTTTATTCTTTTCCCCCCTCAGCGAGAAAAGTTACTTGGAATATATATGTATATCCCGTAGAGTATATAGTAGATGTACAAACTTGCCCTCGCGATCGTCCAAGACGAATTGCCCCGGCTTTGGAATGAAACCCGTAGCAATTATTTTGATCTTCAATTTCATGTCCCGGAATCCCGTATGTTTGTGCCAGTCCGCCAAAGTTTCTTGGGTGCGAGTCGCTGTTGGTTTTTGACAGAGTTTGGTTTTTGGATGGATAGGGTAGTCAGTTGGAGTAGGATAAATGAGAGTTTGATTAGAGCGGGGCTTCGTAAATCAGAGTTAACTTCGCCGAAAGGTTACTCTCGAACGTCAGTTCGATCCCAAAGAGATCGACGCTTCGCTCCTCAATTAAAGTGATTCAATCAAATTACACATTTTTGTTTCCAACTTGGCTTTTCGAGTTTGGATAGCTTCGACGCCAATTCAAATACACGTTGCTGCGAGTCAAACATGAAGACTGGAATGATCTTCGTGTTCGAGGCCTGTGCTGGTCCCGTTTGAATAACCCAACTAGGGTTCGTGGAACAATCTTTGGGTTCAAGTACCGATGTCCAGACTCAGCTCCTGTTGTCCATCATCTCAACCTTGCAAACTTCAAACTTCATCTACAGGTTGTTCAGAAGTTAAGAACTTGGATGACAATATCCAAAGTTCGGCGTGCAATGCGTTTAGACTAATTTCTGTTTCTACGTGGGACATGACCTCTGAGAAGGATTTATTTTATTTTGTTAATTCAATTCAATTTTTAATTCAATGTTGTACAAGTGACAGATTTAGTCAAAACAGCAGAAAGCTCAGTTAAATTGTTAAAGAACATGGTGATTTAAAATAAAAAATAAATCCGTAGATTCTAAATAAATTTTCAATTTAACATAAAATTTTACCCAAATTTTCACAGTTGGACTCGATACAATAGTTGTTTTAACTTTGAATGTTCTAGTGCGACAAAACTGGAACGAAAAAAAAATTGTGATTGATTTGTTCATAAACATGTCGGTTGCTGACCAAGCTGGAGGTTGATTAAGAAGATTTTCAAAGTTTGGTGGATAGATTGGAGTAATAGGTTTCCAAATTGATCTGTACCGGGGAAAAGTTGATAGCCTAACTTGATAGTCAAGGGACAGTATAATCTAGATCGCAAGATTCGGTTAGTAAGAAGTGACGTCTCCGGAGCCGAGGGTCACTCCTCTCTAATTACATTGCATCGCGTTATAATGGCAAGAGCACTGTGTCGTCTAAGATGTATTAATTGTTAATTTCGTCGGTGCACATCTTAGAGTGTACGTTAAGAGCATCAGGTCGTCAAGCGAGCAAACGTCAGTTGATTGTAGTGCAGCTTACCTTTTAACATAGACACACACTCGCAAACACACACTCCGGGCTTGTAATATTAATCGTGTTGTGTTATATCAAAACTTTCTTTGTTGTTCTTAAAGCGACGTAACTTAATCCCCGCGTCGCGATAACAAAAATAAAAGGGCCGAAGTAGTTGATTAACATAATTTGAATTCGTCTTAGCATCGGGAGAGACGTTAAACCCAAAACCAGACACACCCTTATCATGCATCTCCGTCTTACGGCCGCGCCAGCGGCGTGGCCCTCTCAGTTCACAAAGGCTACTTAGATTCCGGTGCGTCAGCGCAGCTTTAATCCATATTAGTCTCGACAGTTACAACGTTTGAACCCGATCGGACGAGAGTAAACAAATAAAGTGTGCAAAAGGAGCAAGACCTTGTGGGACGCAGACCAAAACCGAATGTATAACGTTCTGAACGAGGCCCCGGTCCCCGCGAGGTGTCCGATTAACTTATTGACAGGAGTGCACGATAAAGTAATCCGAACGGAAACCTAATTAAGTAATACGGGTAACTCTAATACCCGCGCTAATCATGCGCATCCCTCTTGAATTTCAAAATGCCGTCGATACGCAGCCGAACCCCTCGCTCGTTCTCGCTCTCCATCCATCATTCCCGGACGTGCGGTCCCGTTTCACGCTGATCAAGCTTGAACTTCCACTTTGGCTCGGAGAATCGCTCTCCTTTTGTTTCATTCCTCTGATGTTTATTACGTTGTTTTTTACCCTCCTCTTTTTCATTCCAGAAGCAGAAAGAAGGTTGAATTTTTCGCCTTGACGATATTCATTATAATTATTTATCGAATTTATTAACCCTCAACAATTCATATGGGTCTGACAGATCCAGGTGGTTTTTCTTTTAGGATTTTTTTTTTTCGAATCCAAGTTGATAAAATGTTTGTGTTATTAAAGAAAAAGTTTTTTTTAATCCAAAAATGCCTGCCTTTTGAAAAATGCCCAAAAAAAAAAAAAAAATAAAAAAATAAAAAAGATCTTCTTTGTTTCTAAATGTATCTTTTTTTTTATAAAATCAGTGTCCCTTAATATATTTTCGTTCGTGTGAACAGTCACGGCTCTTTTGGCTTTGCCGGGCTCAATATTTTATACGTCCTATCGATGCGCGCGCAATGAAATAGTTCCGCGCTGATGAAAAGAGAAACGCGAAGGCAGCCGAAAACGGCTGCCGATTTTTATCTTGCGGAAATTATTCAAATGCCCCTTGGCTTACGCCGGTGTCGCAACATCAAAGATCCGCAGTCTCCCAAAGTGAGTTAGTCTTGGTCTCGCACAGGAGCCCGGGACGCAAGATGACAACGAGCGAGAGAGACGACAAGTAATTTGGCAACGGCTTTTAGGGAACCTCTCTTCTCTATCCGAAAGTCTTCGTTCTCAAAGACTGTGCTCCGTACTTCTCACAACTTCGCTTCAAAATTTTTCGTGCCAACTCGACTGAGACTTGCGAGCGCTCTGCTTTTAGTGCCATGTGTACATACAAAGGACGCGATGATATTAAATGAACTTCTTGTACGTTGCCCCGCGGGTTTGCCTCCTATCTTGCGCGGTCCTTTTACAGGATGAGAACAGTTTGTTAACTATTTTTTATCTCATTGTTTCTTTGCTAATACGTCGGGACACTTTCAAACTCGTTTTGCGATGGGATGAAAACAAAAATGAAAGATAAAGGAAAAAAATGATGAAAATAAAATAAACCACCCGATCGAAATTTTTTATCAACTTGCAAATGGCGCGGTGAATCATGTCGGTGTTTAATTAATTTATTCTATACATATATACATGAAAGAACAGATCGAAAACTTTTGATACGATGGTTCTTTAATGACATTGTGGTTCATTCGGTTAGGAGAGCGTGATGGCACTGGAATTGACCATGCAAATGCATTTTGTTGCAATTGATTAAACTGTATTGATTGGCTCTATATAGGACTCAGTCATGTTATATAATTGTATAAACAAAATTCTTCGTCGGGGGACGAGTAATTAATTACACTGAATTAATTGTATCAATCAATACAAATTGATTGCTAATCTATAATGAATCCGCGTTTTGCGGCTGTAATAAAATAAATGTTTTTGGTTTGGTTCGACGCTGACTGTGATATTTATTCTTATTCGTTTATGTATATTTAATCATTTTTATATTTTTGTTTCCTTTTTTTTTCTCGCGAAACACTCTCATGTTGACTGCATGCAAGTGTTGAATTATAAATCCATCAGTGAATCGCGTTGCTCAATCTTTAAAGATTTACCTCGAAGTATAATCTCATGAATTTATCGTTTGGCGGAACATATTTATTTCGAGCCAAGTGCGTGTTCGGGGATGAAGTACGGTTGAGAGACTCGAAAAATTGATTATAAATTTGAAATGGAATTGTGTAGCATTTATGTTCGGCTACCTTGAAAGTATACACCTGAGGTATTTGTAGACGATAGTCGAACGATGAAAACATTTGGAAATTGCGGTTTGTGTTCCCTCGGTCGCTCTTGCCTTTGATCGTGTATACGTTTTGAAATAATTGAGAGCACGTTACAGCGCGTCGAGTACCAAATATATTAATCATCGTATGAAAAACTGCGTCTGCCTGGTGCGCGCGCGCGATGAATATTTTTCCAAATTGTTTCGCTTATTCACTGTCGGGCCTCTGATATTTAGCGCAACGAGCAATGTTGCCTCATTGAAAAACGAATGAAAATGTTCTCGATAAATAATCGCCGACCGGCCGGGGCTTAGCCGGACTGATTATTATTAATCCATCAAGTATGAATTATTTAAATGACGAACATTGTAGATGATATTTTTACGCTAATTCATGCCTCGTTTGAGATATCCAGCACCATCAGTCATCTTGCTAATGAAGCGTTTAGGTACAACTTTTCCCCTCCCTCTTTTGGCGATTGGAAAAGTCGAATCACGCTTGTTCATTGATATTCCTGTTTGTGGGAAAAAATAAAATAATAAATTAGAATGACTATATAAAAGGTGTAACTCTCTATGCTAACGCATAATTGAAATATAGCAAAAGTTCATAAAATTTGTCGTCATTGTTACCGCACGGAGACAGTTATACTTTCCCCAAGTTGATATCTGCTCGAACTTGCTTGCGCTCAAACAAATTATTATACTATTTTGTTATTCTCCATTCGTTTTGAAATAAAATACATTTGTACAAATTTATTGCCTTGTCGTGCAATTTTCTTTTTCAAATAACTATATCCATCTATATTCAAAAGAAGAACAAACTGTAATTGCAGCAGGAAAATTTCGCAATTCAATTCTCCCCCTCCCAGCAACTCTTTCTTCGAAACTCATTTTTAAAAATGTTCTCTTCAATTGTGCGGTTTTCTTGATCTTTTATATTAACGCTTTCATTTTTTTCTGTTTTAGGTAAGTTTATCAATCAACAAATGTTTCATCCAAAAGAGAAACGGAGGTACGTCTGGTTAAGCCAAAAAACCGTAAGCAAAATGTGTCTTAAAAATATCTTCAGTGTCTAAATTTGAGACGCTTGAAAGGTTAAAATTAAAAACAATTATTTAAGTTGTTTGGAAATGACTGGAGAAATTTAAATTGAATTTTTATTTTAGACAATTGTTTTTAGCAGCGCACCGAGAGATTTTTCGAAATTGAATTGCCTGTAAAGCATAGTTGGCGCTACGTCTACAAAAGTATGTGCGCTGCTGTAATAGGCGTATAATATTGCCAAGGCGAGAGGTGCAATTTCGCCCTTAAAGACAGCCATCAAGTCGAAGTAATGTTGATACGACATTAAGGCACTCTCTCCCGAGGAGCTATCTCTCTTTTTCGGCAGAAATAATTCAATGCAACTCGCCGACGAACCTCCCGAAATTCACGGAGGAATTGCCGTGATCCGACAACAATGGAGTAAGTCGCGTGCGTTCTTCCGGAACGTGCATTTAAAGGCGGCCTCTGTTTTCATCGCATCGCAGTCGCAGACAAAGCCGGAGAGTCGTCATCGCTCAAATTGCAGCCCAAGTGCCCGTTATTTGCCACTCGGTCAAGATGTCAGTGTTTACCTGCACGAGTCGTTTAGCGATCTCTTCAAGTGGCATCCAAACGGCCGCGACTGTTTTCCGACGAGATGGCTCTGACGCTGACGTATACGCTTGGCGTTCCACAAGTCCTTTCTTTGACGTTCCAACAACGCCTCGACGATGCTCCTGCGATACCAAATTACAACCTGCGCCAAAAATTCTATATTCATTTATGCGCTTTTATGAATCGCACCACAACCGGGATCTGCGTTGAACAAAATGCAAATCCGCACTTCAGACGTCATTCAGTCCTGCGTCTTACCATCTAAGACGCGCAAATTTAGCGAACGATGATGAAAATACATCTGCCGTCAACATTTTCAATCTCGATGCTCTAAACCTGGTCCGGAATATAACTAACGCTCTGGAGTATGTCTATATTAAAAGAACATAAAAAAACACACTTTTATTACACGCCACATTATCCAGGCAATTTTTCCTCATCAATTATCAAACATTATTAACGCACTTTATGGTTGTAATAAAAACAAATGTCCAGCGATTAATAATTGTTTAACTGAAATTGTGATGGAAAAATGGCGAAACTGACGGGGGGGTTTATAAAAGGAGACACTGAAGTTATTCGTAATTGTCACGTGGGGAGAATCATGTGTCATAAAGTGTTTTGCTTGCGCAACCAAGCTCGTATAGACTGGTGAATCAGGCGTCTTAAACTTGCGAGTAATTATGCAACAAATTGGAGATGATCGTGATTGAAACTAACTATGTTGTAAATTGAATATTATCAATGCTCCGGACCGAAAGCATTTCAGTTTCTAAGAGCTCTTAATCAATAAGTAGCTGTCTACCCGTTGAGAGACTACCGTGCGCATAACGGTAATACCAGTTATACTTTTATAATCATCTGGCAAATAACGAGCTTAATGAAGAAACTTCTCAGCAATGCAAGTTATTTACAGCGCGAAGTAAAAACCGCACTAAAAAGCAATGATAACAGTACATAAATTCCGAATCAACGTATGTACTCGTCAGTCAAGATGGACACATTAATTTTTTACGAACAAAAAACTACCGTTAATTTCGTCTTAAAACAAACATTCGGAATCAATTTTTCAACCGGGTCAAATCAACTTACGGGATGTTATTAGTGTGCCGCGCCGTTCGGACGGAAAAATGCAAATCGCGGAACTCGCGAACATGAAATATATACATAGATGTGTATATATGTGTACATATATATATATTGTTACGTAACTTTTTGTGTTAGCCGCAGTAGCGCAAAATGTGTGCGCCGTGACGAATGTTTTGAATAACATTTTTGCGATGATTCATGACTTTTTCGTTCAATTTATATGCGTCGCGCATTGAAATATGCAAATGCAACTATTTGCGGCGCAACAAACGATTTTGACACTCGAACATGCATTTCCAAGCGTTGATATTTGTCTAACTTCGAGCGCCTATCCGGCGGGAGATATATTGGCGCGATTCGACAATGAAATGGCGCGGAGAAAAAAGGTTTTAATTAATTGGCTATTTCTGGTCGACGTTACGAGATTGCCACGAATCACATAACGGCCCATGCCGAGTTTATTTATTCTGCCTGTGGCAGTTACGTCGCGCAATTAAGATAAAACTAAATCGTTGTATTCACCGAAAGATGAACCTGCGCGCACCAAAAAAATAATAATAATAAATAAAAGAAAAAAAATGACAGGCGCACTTAACTTACAGATATTGCGAGTTCGGTCTGTCCATCAGTGCAAATATCAGGGATACGAAAAAATTGGCTCGGATATATAATGTTGGCTCGAAATATTGGAATTGTTGAAATTGCCTTTACAACGCGACGAATGATTCATCAACTTGAATGTGATCGGTGGAAAGTGAAATCCAACGGGGATAAACATTTTAAGGAGATTGTAAATTAATGACTCTTACCGGAGTAATTAATAGCTAATTAAACATATTAGATAAATAACGACGAAACAGCCTTTTTTTCTTAAATGATTCATGTATCTCATGGCTGATTAATTTTTTGTAGTAATTACCGGGTTGTGGAACCGTCTGAGGATAAGCGATTGAATTTAATTTGTGGAATCGACTAAGTTGATGAAATAAGCCACACACAGTGCGGCTAATGTTTGCGCACAGCAGCACAAAACTGATGGGTCTATCATCATTATTTGTCGTCGGGTTATTATACACGTTTGTTCAAGACAAACTTTTTTTTTTCTTTTTATTGGTGAGAACAATATCGAACAATTTTCCCACACCCTTGCACAAAGCGCCTCGCGCCAACAATTCTAATTGCAGTAATTACGCTCGGCGCGCTTAGTCGGGGCAATAAAAGTGGCTGTTAATGGCGCGTACGGTAAATTCGTGCCGCATGTTTGTAAATCACGCGGGGAACGATAGGAATGAGCCCGCTCTGTCGCCGAGGACCGGCAAAGACGAATCACACGAGATCAATCAGCCGGGGATGCGGCGAAACGTTGCGGAACTGGTGACCGTGTATTAATGCGCGCTGGCACGACATTCGGTCATTATGCCACGCGGTCTCTTTGAATGAGATTATTTATGCGAATCTTCGCGCTGCACATTTCTTTGCGACGGTGCAACTGCCATCCGGCGTATCCACAATGGCGCATTGTTGCGCGCCACGGCGCCGCCGACTCCGAGAACGTCCTATTTGGCAAGCGACACCGATATCAAACCAAGTGCCCAGCATCCGATCACAGGTGCGATTATATAACCCCGTCTCGATAACATCATCATACTTGCCAACATGCATGCGGGAGACAAACCACTCGTGCTCGAGTTGTTAGTATCGCGACGAAAATTTAGTACTGCGAATGATGTTACTTTTCACAGCTATAAGAGAAGGTGCACGTTTGGTATTCCCAAAACCGTTTAACAAAAATAATGTTTTTCTTAATGAAATAAGAAAACATTTTGAAATGTTTAAAAAGTGAGTTGAAAAAGTGATGAGGACACTCCGATTGTAGATTTTTTTATCGAATAGGATGAAAAAAATATTGACAGAGATGTCATGCATTGATGTTCAAAAATATTTTCTTATAAATTATGCATGTTGGGGGTTCATTTATTATTATTTTGTTGAAAAAGGAGTTGATTTTTTTTTCAACTTTTTTAGAGTCGATTCTAGAAATAAAACTAACAAATATAAAGATAATATTTGTTATTCAAATGTTGAACGGATGAAATACTGTAACGATAGATCGCAGAAAGAAATAAGATAAAAAAAACTCTTGACATTTGACCGAGAGACTGTATGCAAGATCTTGAAATAAAATATTATTTCATATTTCAAATAGCTTCGACGTTTAATCTAATTTTGGCATTGTTTTTCGTGCGGTACATAACGGGTTGCAATATGTGAATGAACAGAGTCGTATTGATAAGAGCAGCAAAAATATAGACTTAACCCAAATCAATGGTATACACAATACAGCGCCGCAGATGAGATACACGTTTAAATATATGTATGTACGGTTGCATATACAGTTTCGGTCATTGGTGCAAGGTTCGATTTTTTTTATTATATAAAATATATCCCGGTACGGTATATAAATAATGCCCATTGACAGCTCATTTATCATTCAAAATATAAAATATTTGCGTGAGCAGGAGAAATAGTACATGAAACGTCTGCTGAATTGCTGAAATTCGCAATTATGACGCGCTGAGAAACCTTGACTTGATATAATTATACTTTTTTCCATCAAGCTTATGTTTCATGATGGGAAAACAGGATCCCAATATCTTCGAATCGAATTACCGATCTGTTTCAATTATAAAATAAAATTAACCGCAAGGTAGATAGTACCAGACAATAACGAAGTTTATCAATTACAATTAGTGGGGTGAAAAAAAAAAAACAAAAATTTTACCACTTCTAAAAACTCGTCCAATGTTTATGAAATAAACAAAACAAAAAAATAGTGCATCGGTTGAAATAAAATTTCAAATTCGAGATCACATCCAGTGTTAATCCGTCGCTATACCGCAAACTCGGCAAGATTGCTGTTATTTTTCGTTCGCGCAAGCTGCATTTTGTTCCATTGACGACAACTTTTTGTCAACATTCGCGTTTCCAGTCGCGGTGCTCCTCTATAGAGCGAGCATCAAGTTTTCGTCGACTTTGTGCGAGGGTTCTCTCGCGAGCGAATCCGCGCGTTAATCATTACGCGACGCTTTTTAATTAGCCTAATATAATTTGGCAAACGCGGGAGCGTGCAAACGTACAAATTGGATGAGACGTGTGCAGCGCGCGATGATTCGAGAGTCAAAGTGTAGAGAGAGAGACGCCCTGAGAGTATAGAGCTCTGATGAGAGAGAGTCGCGTAGGACGCGCCGCCGCTTCTTTCGTTTCTTTTTTCTTTTTTCGTTCCACGAGTGCTGCCGGCGTCCTCGTTGGCCGTAGTATCGCCTGGGCTTGTAACCGCGGAGAGCACATTACCCGGCATTAAGTCACCGAGATAACTACCTGTGTGGGTGGCTTACGTTCGCGGTATCCTCGCCAGGCTAACACTGTCGTTTATTTTATAAATTAGGATTCCTCCGAGGACAAAGAAACGTTATCCTCCTTAGAGGACGAGCGATCGCCGTTGTTCGCTCGCCCCGCCAATCGGCTGCCGTTATAACGAGCAAACGATTCGCGCGATTGCGATAAATCCTCACGCCGATCGTTCCAATTTCTTCTTTCTCTCTCTCGCTGTCCTTCTCCCTCTGCTGCTGCCAATGCCAATGTGTCCAAATTTTATGTCCATTGTCCCCAAGTCATAAGAGGTGGGATTGCAAGTTTTTTCACAGGACATTATGTTTCTTTCCACCCGAACAGATTTTTCTGAAACAAACAAGTTGTGGAGAAAAAAAACGTTTTATAGTAAATTATGTAAAGGATGTAAACATTTTTTTATCTTGGAAGTACTCGTGGATCATTTTAGATCTGTAAACCTGTTATGAGATGTATGTTTTATATAATAGCAATGAATGTAGGTAATTAAAATATCATCTGCAAAAGATAATTCAATATATTAACAATTAACAAAATAGAAAAAAAAATGAACTATACAATTCTAAATTTGAAAATCTCAGAATTCCGGGTTAGTTTGATTGTTCAATGATATATATTTTCGACGCAATTGATTTATTTAAAATTGAATTTTATTAGAGGATGTATATTGAACGAGCAATTTTTATTATTTTTGATCAAATTTCATTTGACATTCCATGAAAATTAAATGTAAATTGGTCCGGGTTTATTGCAAGGTCTGCTTTGAGAGGACAATACGGATTCAAATTTCGTTTCGGCAAATACCTTTGGAATATGTGAGAAGTAATGAGGACACGGGTAAAATTAATTGAAAGTCACAAGAGTGCTTTTCGAGAACTCATATAAAATATATGAAAAATAATCGAAATTGTGCATTAAGTGCATCGAAATGTATTATCATTGCTGAATGAAAGTTTTAATAATGTTGACTTTGGTGTCGTGTTGGATAAAATTATGGACTTGAGGAATCTTGTTCCAAAACGCCAGTATTGTTAAGACGTAATTGTCGAGATGTAAATATACGACAGCTCGCCTGTGTGAGTGTTATTGTATGCTTGGTGTTTCTCCGCTCTCGTATACGTTCAGGCAAAAGTCAACATTTTAAAAACTGCTCGTTCCTATAGGATTCAAAGCAAGTTCGCTGTTCCGTTCAAGAATTTTAAATGTATCTGTGTAAAGATTATTTTTGTCATCTGATCAGAAAACCCTTGAAATATCGAAATGTCATGACCTTATTAATTTGAAGTGGGGATTCATTAATTAAATATAAAAATTCATCTGCTTAATTCAGAAAGAATATGGTACCCGTAAGCACGTACTTAGAAATCTTGAGTATCATACAATTAAGTGAGAGAGCTTCAAGTTTGACGTTGATTTGAATTAAAGACGTCACGTATTTAACATAACACAAAATTACGTGCACTAAAATATATTTAGAAATTTGTTTCAAATGTTTAGCGAGCATAAGGCGTACTTAACTTTCTTCACATTCGTTTTATAATGTTTATCAAGATAGTTTTTTCACTTGGACTATCCCTTAATTACTCGCATGGAGTCTGAAAAACGTTGAAATTAATTCAATTAAATATATATATTTAAGTTGATATAAAATTGTCGTTTTGACTCGTTTCAAAATTTTAAAATGTTATTATAAAACTAAAGATGGTCTTTAATCTCAACTTTATAAAAAGAAAATTAAAATAAATTTTTTTAAATTTAAAGCTATATCTTTTTAAATATATTTAAAAAAAGATTAATCATTCTCTGTGAAACGTTGAAACATACGTTATCCGTACGAGAATCACATTTCAATTATTGCAATGTGCGTCATTCATTAATTCAATAATTTCAGTTCGATCATCATTAATGATCCATTTCGCACTGAAGACGGTGTGTACCCCATGTAAATATAAAACTTTTCAGCTTTTATTTCGCCAAATTTTCAGTTCGATACAAATGTAAAAGAGATTTACTTGGTTTCGCGTGCGGTGATCGATTTGTGTTATGCATTTTAATACCAAACACAATTTTTTTACCCTTGATTGATTTATTATTTCATACATGCCATCGTTAAAAATAATCTTTCAGAAAAAACAAATTCACATTCAATTCCATTTGGTATGTAATCGATCATCAAAACATATTTGCATTTTTGCCGTTATAAAATTAAGTGAACAATAATGGAAATGTTCATTTTAAGTTTTTCCATTCACCATTTCCACAAATTTCATTTTGACAAATTGACAAATAACAAAAAAAAAAACATAACATAAGCCGCTCATAATTTACTGTTATTACAGAATTTCAATTTCACTTCGTTTGTTGAATTTTGAGATTGTTATAACAATCTTAAAATTATAATTATAATAATGTGATGATGGTAATAATTGACAAAATTTCAAAATTTAAAATTCAAGAGACATAGAGAGTATTAGGTATTTAATTGATGTAAAAAAAAACATTCATTTTGAATAGAAGTCTAATTCCATTGTTATCATTGAAAAACCGCATTTGAACTAAAAGAAATGTTGAATGAATTTGACCTCGTCCGTAAAACGAGTATTTGTTCGTACCAAAAGTTCAATTTTCTGGGAAATAAAGTTTTAACGAGTACACTTTTTACGTTGATCGCGAGTTCGATGCGTCAAATAATCCAGTTAGGCACGCGGACCTTGACCAATTTATAAATTTATTACAAAAAAAGTGGGATCAAAATTTTTAGCGTGCTCGGATAAACTCCCTTTCACCTAGTTCCGCGAAAGAGAACTAAAATCACGAAAAAAAAAAAGATCTCGAGTGCACTTGCAAAATTTCCATCCATCCGTCAACGTAAGATTTATTTGTTTACTAACTAATTAACTTTTTTTATCGCTTGCTTTAAATTATTAAACATTATGTATCGTGTAGTTTTTGTCATACCAACTGGAAGCAAACAAATGGAATAGCCGAGTGTTAATAATTTACGACTGAAATCGTGCAATGCG
Source organism: Trissolcus japonicus (assembly GCA_030522925.1). Classification (NCBI taxonomy): domain Eukaryota; kingdom Metazoa; phylum Arthropoda; class Insecta; order Hymenoptera; family Scelionidae; genus Trissolcus; species Trissolcus japonicus. The sequence continues at coordinate 17,935 of JAPYZS010000852.1, forward strand.
TTTACCGCTGTTAATTTACGATTGCGCGTAATTAAATTCCTCATATCTTATGAAATTTGTTCCTTTGTTGTAGTTAACAGACTCTCAAATTGAATAGCGTTGCTGAGGCTTTCTTGCAGAGGGTATCTGTCAATAACGTGCCGCCCTCTATGTCCCGATAAAACGTTTATCATAAACTGCGCTTTACTTTTGCATCAACTTGAGCGACGTACCTAGATATAAATCCGTTTTTTATTGCTGCAAAGTCAACGAAAAGAGCATTAAAGCAGGTCGGAACGTTCACAAAGTCAAGCGCGGCCGCAGTCACCGACGTTAATATGCATGCTCAGAGAAGGCTAATTGCAGGACTTGAACTTCCAAGTAGATAAGTGTACCCACTGCCCGGCTTGTGTCCACCGCAATGCAGGGGCCTGTCCACGTACACAATGATCACGTTAAAAATTTGTCAGAACAGTCCATTATTTTAATTCGTTCAAGTCATAAAAATTGACAGTTTAAGGTTCGACGATAATTCAAAAATAAGAATAAATGAAAATTGAAAATACATGACCTTTTGTGTAACAGCAAAAATGACTAATCTCCTTAAGATTGAACCCTAGTTTTAAATTTTGTTTTCAAAATTTTTCTTTATTTATAGTTTTGAATCCTCGTCGAATCGTGTGTTTACCGATATATTTGTGCAACGCGCATGCTTTGCACTTTCTGTCCGCAAGATGGCATCCTCTAGACCACTTTCCCGCGCGGCTAATAGCAATCATTCGCGGAGAGCACAAAGAACGCAAATCAAATTCTGCTCCTTTGTCGGGGACTCTCGAGGCGCCAATGAATTCAACATTATTATTCTATTTTTCGATTCAACGGCATGCTATTTAGTCGCGCAAATGGCACTTTATCAAACGCCTCATTTCATCTGTCACCCGAATTACTTCGTCAATGAAATAACGAGAGACGCTCGCGGTAATTGGATTCCGTTGGCTTTTCTGGTTTTAGTCCCTTTTTTTGTATAATAAGACGAATGAGTTCAGTCAAATGGATCGAATGTTTGTACACGTTTCACCTGTTTTTTTGCTCCTTTTTCGAATTTCTCCATTCGTAAACTTGAATGAAGCCAAGAATATAACTTTTTAAACCAAGTATAACATTTTCTTTTAGAAAAAAAGAAAAAAAATATGAAAAAAGAAAATATATTCAGGAGAATCATTTTTCACAGTGTTCACTCTTTTTTCATTGTTTTTATTTTTATTGACTCAAAAAGTGAGAAACATTTATCATGTGATGAAAGACGTGTTTTTTTTGTACAGCCTGATTCAATAACTATAGAAAGGATTTTGCATATAAGTACGTGTTTCGTACGTTTATATGTATGAAATAGACTCATGCGTAATATATCACGAGCTTAAATGGACGAAATATATTGCTACTATTCGGAAAACCACTGCTTCATGAAACATGCTACATTTAACATGTATGATTTCCATTTTTCATAGCAGTTTTCAAATCCTAAGACATTATTATAAATTAACGTATGAATGGGGGATACTTTAAAAGACGAGCGCATTATTATGGCCGGTCGAATTTAAATTTTGAAATCGTCCCAAAACGCTGGCACGGGCTAGAACGTTGGGAACGTTTTAATTAGGAACGTTTAATAATTAACATCAGACATTTTCACACCAATTGCCTTTATAAAACATTGTATTGCTAGACATATATTTGCACTCCGAAATTGAATTTGGCGCGTTCGCACTGGCGTCGTCATTAATCCGTAATTATCCTTTTGTCCGACGAATTCATTGAACGGCTCCAAATGAACAACATATTTTTATTACCAAGTCGGAACAAGCAACCTTAACTTTAACATGGCGGAATATCCAATTATTCATCCTACCAACTGCCATATTTTAGTCTAAAGCATTTTCCTTGTATACGACTCTGGAAAAGATAATTGCATCGCGTATATATTGAAATCACAAAATTGAATTACAGTTTGTAAATGATTATAAGTTTTTAATTGTATTCATCAGACTTTCGGGTGATCGTCGACTCCCATAATCGCAACTCGGTCGGATATTCAAATTTATCAACCGCTCCAGGTACACCTTTTGTTCGCTTGTCTCGAAAAACGTCAATCCTTGATTTCGATTACGCGGTCGATGAAAGGAGAAGCAGTTACATAAACTGTAAAAACAATTCTAATTGGCAGCGCGAAGTTGGAAAACTTCAAACCTCGAGAGCGAGAACAACGAAAATATCTAAAGTTGATGTAAAGTTGAACCGAAATTAGAATTGATTTCGTACGGGAAAGTTTATGCATCGTAAAAGCAGCACAGGTCAGATTGATCTTTTAAGGATGACAACGAACGAACTATTTTCGTAACGTACAATGAAGCAGACAGTTTTGGACTAATTTTTTTTATTCGCGTCCCGGGTGCATATTTGTTTGAGGCTGAGGTGAAAAAAAAAAACTAATTTGACGATTCGACTATTCGTTTGGATAGAGCGACTGAAAAAAGCGTGGCCAAAGTTTCGCGCGAACAAATGACGCGCGACACTCTCTGATTACAATTTTATACAGCCGAAATGAACTTCATCTACATTAAAATTACTCCGTCTTCGCCGTGTCTTTTTGCTCGCTGTGTAATAACAATCTGCATGCGGCAACGAGTTAAATGAGAAAAGCTCGTCGCGTATTAAAAAGTGCCCCCACCCGCGACCTTAGGAAAATAGACTCTGTGCAGAGATGGAAAAGCGCGCAGGACGGGCGCGGATACGGCGACAAAAATGCGTCTCAATGAGCACTCGATATCGTATTTGTACACACGCTGACTCGACTGATGATTTTTTGTCCGCATGAGTCGCAGATAGATGAACCGCAAAAACTTATCTTCGCGCCATTTGCGACGTTCATTTTGTGTGCTGACTGGTTGCATCCGCGTTGAATTATTCCGTGGGATAGCTGCAATGGGTCGCAATAACGATGCGTGCTTTAACCGCCAACCAAACGAATCTATATGTAAATATTTTATCGGCTGCATTTTTCTGAATGGATGGTCTCTCAGACAGCCCTCCCGTTCGTTCTACTCGTCTGGTTCATCTCTCCTGGTTGCGTTGTGCAGTTGACGTTCATATAATGAAAAATAAACAAGGAAAATATTAATTTGTAGAAGACCATTTTTCCTATGGGAAAACTTTTTGTTTACGTAAATTATGAACAATTTCGAACCAGCAGGGCATGAATTTTGATATTTTTTTACAATCGTTTGATTTGGTTTATTTTTTTATCCACTAATCCGTCACTTGTATCGGAAACCTCGTCAACCAATAAACGCGCCTGTTTCCAACAATTAAAATTCCAGAGTAATTGAAACAAAATTCACGCCCGTTTGGACTGTACGCTTGTCTATAAAGTTTTCCTCTGACACTGTGTGTAGACAGTTGTGACAATTTGTTACTCCAAATCACTCTGGTTGAACTGTAAAAAACGACTTTTACATTTATCAAGGCTGAATCAAAGTCCAATTTTCGATCGAAAAGGTCAGTCTTTTCGGGCAATTCACAATTCAGGGACAGCAAAATAATTCTTCCTTAAACTACCCGAAGGTGGTCAAATTTCGATTTGCTCAAGGTTTACGTAAGCTGACGGGGATTTCAAGATTTAAGGGGTGGATTGAATGTACGATCAGACATTGTTATCTGATGTTTATCGTGTCGTAAGGTTGTCGATTGATGATTATTAGGATACAGAAATTGAGGCGGTACTGAATACTAGAACATTTTAATATTTAAACGTAAATTTGTATACAATCACACAGTTGTTTTGATTAATATGTTTTTCTATATTTAAAAAAATGTCGTCTCTGAAAAACCAGTTTGGCTGATTATGAAACATTGGAATCATGATATGAATAATCTATACGGACTATATATATCTGTTCAATTTTATGTGGCAGTTTAAATTGAAATGAGTTTTAATTACAATCAAATACTCAAATTGGTTCTAACGTTTTGTGTTTACACAAATGTTGAACACCATTTCAAATTTTGAAATGATTTATGTAAAAAAAATTTAATTTCATTATGAGATTGATGGATTTCGGTAATGTTTTTCGTCCTGATTGTTGACTTTATATATTACTGAAGCGTTTGTCAGGTGTTTGGAGACTGTGCTGTTAATCAACATTACCTCGGGTTTTCACATTAAAGACGAACCAATGGTAGTTCGACAATGTAAACTAATATCGTAATTTGTTTGACGAAGCCAGGAAGCTGTGGAAACTTTTTCCGACGGGTTTGTGTTACAAGCAAAACATTTTCGATCATTCTCATAATAGTGGATTCTTCTTGCTGGTGCTAATTTCCATTAATTATTGGTTTATCGTTCATGTGACGATAAATAAACTGTTTTTTCGAAACATTAAAAAAGATTTATTCACTACATGTAAAATGGAAAAGCCATTTGAACATTTTTTAAACAAAAAATTATCAGTAGTCGTGTTAAAGGGGTGAATTCGAAATTCGCCAAAAACAATTATTTTCTGATTTATCCTGCAGCAAAATGAACCGTTCTTGTCATCAAAAACAGTTTCTGGCATAATGTTTCTACATTTTACATCACGGTTTCAATGTTTCTTGTTTCTTTTTTTTTGTTTATTTGTTTTTTGAAATGCTGGAGGCAAAACAAACATGTAAAATTCATTCGAGTTCAATTGGTAAAGCGGTGTTTCACCTTTCAAATTAATATACGTTTGAAGTAAATATTATATTTTGACAAAACTGATCCGAGGCATATCGTTAAATTTTGAACGTACCCGAAATTGATTCTCTGCTAATCCTGCAAAAAGTTAGACAGCGCAGGATGAAGAGTAATAACATCTGCTTATCTCTATAATTAATTAGCACACTTTAAGGACTATCAATTACAACGTACAGTGACGGGCCAGATGTAATTAAATTATCAAACAAAATTTGCATGTGATTTTCATCGGACGTATAAAATGTTTAAACAATTTTACGATGATCAACTTTTGTCGATTCATCATTATATCATTATATGATTTGTCAACAAAGATCCCCGCTTAAATTTTTTTCAGATTCGCATTGTGATAACTGACGGACAATCACAAAATATTGACGGTAAAACAAAGTGACAAGAGCAGTTTAATTTTGCAGCGTGAATTTGCTTCAAAAGCGGTGCGGTTCTATTTATTTTTATTTGAATTGGTCGTGTGATCGATCAGAGGGAAGGGAACGTTATTTCCGTACAGTTCAGGTGTGACCTTTGGCGCGCGCGATGATTTTATTCGACGTGCAAAAAACAGTGCCGCGTTGATGTGGCATTCGCATAAACAAAAAAAAAAAAAAAAAACGATAACGAGGCCGCGTTTTGACATTACTCAACGTGTTTGGGATTTGCTAGACTGAATAAACAAGCCCCGCGTTTTTTGTCGCAAGGTGTGTACAGCCGCGCTGATATTTAAAGTAAAATAGCCCGGGAATTTTTGTCGCGCGCGCACTTTGTAATTCCGCATTTTTACGTAGGTCGCGTTACAAAGCTGACCCCTTTTTTGTATTGCCCGGCATTGTTTAAACTCGTGTTGTTTAAATTACACGAAACGTGAAGTTCGCGGTTTTTGTTGACCGGCAAACGTAGAAAAAAAAAAAAAAAAAGAAAAATATTTTTTTCATCCACAGTTAATAATGCCTTTTGTCAGACGGGAATCAAAAAGTCTGTCTTTCATGAAAATACTCCCACGTGTTATGTTTGTATATTCGCGTTATGATAATGGGCGTTAATTGAATGAAACGATTGAAACGAGCTTTTTCGTTGCGGCTTGTGCGCGGCGTGATTGGTAAGCATTTCGTGTATTACAAAAATGACAAATTTCACGCGCGCCAGTATAGTGCGGTATATACAGTGGTATGTAAATTTTAAGTGAGTTATAGTCACTGCAAAGGCGGCCATTTTTTGCTCACCGCCACTGCTCGTATTGTATATTTAAACACGAATCAAAAATATGTCACGATTTTTGCTCGGAGTTATATTAGCAACTAGTTTTTGTCAGTTCATTCATAATACATCAGGACATTTTATATTTAAAGTTTCAAAATGATTTCTCTTCCGTTGCGCCGATGAATTTCGATGCAATTACCAGAATCACGCATTTTTATCAAAGGGATTAGTTGAGCTAATTAACGACGATTCATTAAACGCAACCTTTATTGCAGCGGCGGCTCGCCGCTGCAATTCGCAATCGAATTATCGCGGCATAATCTATTTCAACTTCTATTTTGAATCAGTAGTCTAATGAAGATTATAACAAGCTGTAAAACGACTCCTTACACGTAAAATTATCACACGTTTTTTTTCATACCTCTTCGGTTTTTTTATCAAATCGTATCATCTTTTTTTATTCAAAAAGCGGTGTATATTAAGTGCGCGAAACATTAACAATTCAATACAATACCTTATTTCAGGGGTGCTTTGTCACATTTTCTCATATCATTGTTCAAACATGTTCATCGTGTATTATTCTTAGATCAATAGTGAACGTTGTACAAATATTTAATGTAATCACAACGTCCTCATCAAGTAGCACTGATATATCTGACTTGAGTCTGTCTATACCATATTCCACGTTAATATCCTGAAATGAAAGCAAAACACTGTTTTCATTCACAACTCGAACTGTGTTTGAGGGTAAAAAAAAATGAAAAAAAAAAAAAGAAATCTACAACTCATTCACAAAATTAATCTCATATTCGAGCGCGACATTAAAACAACACGTTTTGAACGGTAACATATAGATAGCGTCTATCAGCTTCGCGAATAGAATTTGTTTATCTAAAATCGGCTTAAAAATTGATAGAGTTTTAAATGATAATCCGCGAGTGTTAACACGTCATTTTCGTATAGACACACGTCGTTGAACGGATTCACTCTTTTATCGGTCATAAAAAAAAAATTAATCGACGAGCAGTTTCATCCACTTGGTCGCTCAGAATATGCAATAGCTGTCAAATAAATATAACTTGAATATTTAATAACGGCGCTCTTATCATAATGCAACACACCGTCGGAGAATATGCCAGAGCGATAATGCAGATCAACGGCTAATTGATTCTAATCCCCTGTTGAGAATGCATTCGAAAAGTCGCGCGTCAAAAAAATGAAATAAATAAATAAATTAAAAAGAAAAAATTGTCGATACGATCGTGAGCCTCTCTCGAGGATAAATTAAATGTCATGGGATTGGAATTTTTGTCCGATCATGTATTGGCTTTTCGATAACACAATGATATCAGATCGGTAATATTCATGACGAGAAGTTGAAAAATGTGGCTGGAAAATGATCGCCGAAGATGAAGATATTCCTGCGGCCGTAAGCCCCGGCTTAACGCCCGTTGTTACACACGCGCGCGCAGGATATTAATGAAATTCGGTACGAGGAAAAAGAGGCTAAGAAGGTGACAACGACGGATCTGGTTTCTTTGATCGCTGCTCCTCTCGCTCCAACTTCGGGCTCGCGTCTGCAGTTCGTCTTGGTCGCACGTTATTTCTTTCTGATCCTTCTTATCTGCGCGAAATGTGTGCACATACACACGGGCGTTTCCGCAATGACGGATTAAGATCCGGCAAATGGAAGACGAGCGGCGCTTTCAGCTCGATTTGCTTCCTTCTAAACTATCACTTATCGAAAGTCGAACGCGAAAAATCGCGCAGACAAATCATTTGATCAATGGCCCCTCTCCCTTTTGGCGAATCATTTGCGAGAACGATTAATTGTTTATCGTCGAACAGATCGAACTGTTTTGATTGCTGGGATCCATTCGTCTCGAAAATTTAGTTGGTATCTACTCGCACACACACCGTCTAATATTGTCGTCAACAAACAATACTGACTATTGATTAATTATATTTAGTTCCAACGAATATTTCATTAGTTGGAAATACGAAATTCCGATTTCAGAGCATTCCTGCGCTAGGTTCGAAGATATTGCAGCGGTAGGGTAAATAGTTGAGTGGCAAGGCTGCTTCTCTCGTTGATTTTTATTCAAATAGAGCAGACTGAATCGGTCTATCTCTATAGCTTGTTTTTCAATTGAGATGTAATTTAGAATGTCTTTCAAATACGCGTGAACGAAAGTGTTGGGATGCTTGTGACAGTTCGTCAAGTTAATTGAATTTCAAACTGGCGATCATGATAAAAAATTTTTTTAATTCTTCTATTTTTGGATCTGTTGGGTATATCAGAAAAAAATGGCAGTTTCCAAAACTATTCGATTACAGAAGTTATTGATGATATACGGTCAATTTGCCAACATGGCAGTCAATTTTGTAGTCCTTAATTTGTTATCAATTTTATTTACGAACGACATTTCATACGTGAAAGCCACCAAAAACACCTTGCTACATAGTTTTCGTGTTATGCAAACTATCTGTATTAGTTACCCTAACCTACATTTTATGGGTGACGTGATTTAGTTGCTCGCACTATGCATACATAATTCGACTTTATTAACAGTACAATTTAAATTATGGTGGATGCCAGGACTATAAATTGATCCCGCTTCCATTTCAATTGTTATTGAATCATTAGCCGAAATTACAGTTAATAAAGTTGTGTGTCGATTCCCATCAGAAAATCGTAATTTTAAACTGACGTTGTAGAATTCAAAAATAATATATATAAATCAAGAGGAAAAGAACAAAGATCAGGAGACACGGCAGTGTCTCTGGCCAAGTAAGAAAAAAAATGTCAGAGGAACTGCCGTGTCTTCTTATCAGCTGACAACAAATGCCACTTTTTGG